>APFE030092245.1:118534-198544 GCA_000404065.3 Pinus taeda
TATTATGATTACAGCAACCATATCTAAACATTTAAAGCATTCTTTGACACCTAACACTCCATGAAATCGAACTTGATGAAGCCTCCCACGTGGTCATCTGACTGTTGAAGGCAAACCCTAGAAATTAGGGAACATGTTTCCCTGTTTTTAGGTTTAGGATCCCTGAAAATGGCACGTGTGACAGAGCCTTTATCTCTTCATCCATGACACATGTTTCGAAACTGAAGGAGGTTTTTATAATCCAGGATGTCTATAACAAAAACCTCTCTTAGTTTTGTAAAATACTTCTCCAGCTGTCCAGAATCGATCCGTGAAGAAGACGTGTAAAACATGAAACTTTGATCTTGAAAAACTGCACCTACAGCAGTTTCGTAGCGCAAGTTTGATCCTTCATTTCTCCTAGATCATGATGTATTTGAGGAAACTGAAGGAGGTTTTTGTGAACCGATCCGTGATGAACAAAAATCTCTCTTGGTTTTTTGAAACACCGTCCCTACCTCCCAGAATATGCCTTTGAAAAACCGGTGTAAAACAGAGAAATATGCCTGTGAAAAACTTGCACCTACAGCAGTTTCGTAGCGCAAGTTTAGTCTTTCATTTCTCCCACCTCAGAATGGATTTGAAGAAACTGAAAGAGTTTTTTGTAGTGCAGAATGTTAGGAAGAAAAACCTCTTTCAGTTTGCAAAATGGAGTTCTCAACTGCTCAGGAAAGCTTCTGTAAGTTGACTAGTAAAAACAGTTTTTCTCTGCTAAAACAGGTTGCTACAGGGGTTTTGTAGCGCGCTACGATAACACTTAGAGTGAGTTTTTAACTATGAAAACCTTTACACAAGTTTGACACATCGAATGTTAGGTGATGTGGGACCAGTGATGGGCAAGAACGGAGTGTTGACCCTATTTGACCATACCAACAAGACTCTTTTATAGATCTTAAACATGGAAACAACCATGGAAAGAATAGACCAAGACTAACATGAATCCTTTGGAATCAAACTGATGTCAAAACACATGGTGAGGCTTTTAGGACATGGAATGAGGCTATGAAACTTTATTTGAATATGGACATGAGACTCTAACCCTGTGAATTAGACTCTAAAACATAAAAATGACTTCACCATGACTTGACCATGACTGATACAAGAGTTGAGAAACCATGTAAGTTGTCCAAATTTTTTTAAGGAAGTTTTACAGTGATAACAGCCCCCATTCCACAGTAGTTGAATACTTCTTGCCCCATATAAGTGTTTTCCCATCAAAATTTTTAATATGAAATTGGCGTTGGAAGCTAATATCATTAAGTTGTTCAATGCATTTTTCCTCACCATGTGATCCCAAAATAAATCTTCACATGTCAATAGTTTCTTCCAACACATGAAAAATAGGCTCTAGGATGTATTTTTCTTAATACATTCAATTAATGATGGCAGACTCCCAACATCCTTCCTCCTCTTTGTTACTGAAAAACGACTGAACATCTAATCAATATAGTCATGAGTGTGTCCAATAAGAAAGAAACCAACCTTTACCTTTTGAAAAATTCCCAACAACAAGTATGTTTAGATATCCAAAAAAATATTGATTTTTGTTTTCACGACAAGTTTTGTCTAATTGCAGATACAAAACTTTAGGAAGATTACAAGACCAATCAGAAAACACATCATGAATTATGGTTATGGTCAGATTTTTATCATTAAGAATATTTGGAGCTATGAAGTAAACCCTTGGCGACATTTTCCCATTAAAGAGCATACAATCAAACTAGTGAAACTGAATAAAATTATCCTCCTATAATTTTTTTGGTGTGTGGACAAAATGTGGTAGAAGTATTTTCTTCTGGTCCATACCATCAATTATCAAACTCAAATATTTATCTGGATTATAATAACAGTTCTTTCAATGCTTATACAAATTTTTATTTTCACTTGTTTGTTGATTGCGATGCTCTTGAAGTGCTTTGACAACGGAATCTGCACATAACATAAAAGAAACCTATTAATAAATACATTTTCATAGTTCAAAACTACACAATTTTTAAAAATAATGTTATGAATGCATACCTATTTTTGCCCCTTGACATTTATCCCTTTTTGATTTCAGAGAACCACATGTACTACAAACCCCCATCCTTGTCTTCTTAGGAATACATACATTGTTGAATTCTTTCCTCCATATCTTCACAAAATATTTATATGTAATAAAATTACCATCTCCTTCAAGATCTTCTGCATATTCTTTGTATAAGTTATAGATTTCTCGTCTTCAGAAATTATATGGAATATGTACTGTATCTTTATTTGACATACACTCTCCATGCTTTGAAAATAATTCTTGCATCCATGACATTGTAGTATTTTCTAATGGCCCAAACTCTTGTCAATGACGTACTTATGAATAAAGTGTGGGATCTTTTTCCAAATTTCTTGGATTCTTGACAAATGAAAATTATTAATTGAATAAAATATTTTGAAAGCATTTCTACAGAGCAATAAAATCCCAATATGATAATCACAACTTGTCAAGGTAGATTGCATGCACCCAACTAAATATGAATTTTGCATGCTTTTATTCATTAACAAATAACTCTTCCTTTTCTCAAATGCAAACTTGAAATCCATATGTTTCAAGCAATCCTTTTGACAACATTCACTTGAAATCAAATCACTGATAGAACTTCTTCTCGTGAGATATTTTTCCCTACCCCTTGTATACCGAGCATATTTTGGATTGATATGAAAAAGGTCTACTCCTACTCCTAGATACAATATTTGTTGGCAACGTCTCCATCATTTCATCATCCTCTCTATAAGCATTTTTATCATCATTAGGAGGAATATTATTCTCACTATGATCATTCTAAACATAGTTAGGAAATCCATCACCATCATTGCTTGGAAAATATTCATTACCATCCTCACCTGTAGGAAATTATTCACTACCATCATCTATTCTTTTGAAACAATGAATCATAGGATATTCTTCACCATATTCATCTGTGCCTTTGAAACCCTTGCTTGGAGGAATCTCATCATCATTGTTTCTACCTTTCAAATCATTGCTTGGAGGAAATTCTTCACCATCCTCATCTATGCTTTTGAAAAATTAACTTGGAGGAAATTCATCATCAACATGAACACCTTTCAAATCTTGACTCAGAGGAAATGCATTATCCACATCTATGCCTCTAAAATTATCCTTTGGAAGAAATTCTTCATCTTCCCCTTCATTAGTGATGCTCTCATAATCCATAGGATTATGACTAAGTGGAAGATTTGACTATCTATTCATAGTAAAATTATCAATTATAGAAAATTATTCATCCTACCCTTTGTCATTGGTGCTTTCATAATCCTTATGATTAGGACTAAGTGGAAAAATGTGACTCTTTATTTACTGGAAATTCACCATCCTCCCCTTCATCAGTGGTGCACTCATAATCCTTAGGATTAGGATTAAGTAGAAAATTTGATTCTCTATTTACTGGAAATTATTTATCCTACCCTTCGTTAGTGCCACTCTCATAGTCCTCAGGATTAAGACTAAGTGGAAAATTTGACTCTCTATTTACAGGAAATTCTTCGCCTCGCCCTTTATCAATGTTTATCTCATAGTCCTTAGGATTAGGACTAAGTGGAAAATTTGACTCGTTATTTATAAGAAATTCTTCATCCTGCCCTTCATCAGTGTTGCTCTCACGACCCTTAGGATTAGGACCAAGTGGAAAATTTGACTCTATTTATAAGAAATTCTTCATCCCGCCCTTCGTAAGTGCTTCTCTCATAGTCCTTAGGATTATGACTAAGTGAAAAATTTGATTCTCTATTCATAATGAAATAATTCTTGTTATATTCATTAATATGAATTGAGTTGTTACATGAGGACGATGTTGATGCTCTAGAAATAAAAACTTCACTATCAGAAGAATCCATGGCTTTCAAACAAAAGATGTTGAATGATACAAATGTGTTCTCTCCCAATGAGAATTTATAGCTTAGAAATGAAAATTTTCCTCGAAAGTTTCCCACAATATTTTTTGCCAAAAATTTTCGCTCAAAAAATTTCATTTGAAATATTTCCCTCCAAAATTTGCTTCTAAAAATTATTTGGAAACATTCTACTAAAATTTTGTCTTGAAAATTTTGACCCTACTTTTTAATTCAAATTTTCACACACAAATTTTCCCCTTTATACATTCTTTGAAATTAAAATAAATATTTACTTAAATTTATTTACATTAACTAGCTAATTTAAATTAATTTTTTATATTTTATTTTATTTTTTTATCTTACATTTAACAAAAGTGAGTGTAAACCTATAATATTAAATATATATTGTTTTTTCTTAATTTTAATTTTAATCGCACATTCAAGAAGCGATAAAGTAATCATATAATCTCTGTTATATAATAACTTTCATTGTTACTCTTCCTTACATCACATTAGATCTTCTGGAGGTTTTGTTAAAAAAACTTAGAGCAATTTTTAGTAGGAGCTACATTGTCATTGACAAGACATTCAATGGGAGATTTTCTCATTCAAAGGTTAGTTTCCTTTCTATTTTGACCATTTAAAGATGAGTTTGGCGAAAATATGAAAAAATATTTTTATTTGTATGATTTTTAGGAGAAAAAAAAAAAAGAAAAATCACATTTTTTAGGGTTTTGAAATGGAAAAACAAGTGTTCAACTTTTTTTTTGAAAAAAATCATTATTTTAATTTGTCTTAGGGGGTAGCTCAATTCATTAATTCAAAATTTAGGAAATAGTTTAAACAAGATAGACCAAGGTTCAAATCCCCCTGAGGTGCTGATTTACGGCAAGGAGGACAAGTCGTAAACCCCCAGAGATTTATTAGCAGTGATGTGTCAGGTAGGTTGATGGGTTCCTCCAAGATACTAAAAAAAAATTGTTCCTTCAATTATATAATATATTATATATTAAAATTTATTTCAAATTAAAAATTAAAAAATTAGGCCCAAGCTAGGGTTGCCCGTGGACCGTGACCCCCTGCCCAATGAGGGGCGACGGCCAAATGCACACCCGCTTAACACAATTGTTTGTTATTATTATTATTTCATTTTAAAAATTAAATTAATTAAATAGGTTTTTTTGTCAAAAATTTAAAATAAATTTTAATGTTTTTTTTGTAAGCTTGGCACTACATCTTCATCATGTCCAATATATCACACCTGATTGGGGGGAAGCGGGGGGGGGAGAGAGAATTTGAAGCTAGTGACTTCACTTCAAGGAGTGCCTTAATAGAGCACCTAATCAACATCTTTCCATGATCCAGGAGGCTCCATAAACGCTCATAATTCAGAAGTGGCTTTGAAAAAGCTTAAAAATCAAACTTGCTAGATTGAAGTGGAACTAGGATCAGATCATAGTGCTCGTCGTCTTGATTCCGATGATGTGAACGACACTCAAATTTGAGTTCGTATGTTCAAGATATTTGCAGTTAAAATTTTGGTCAAACTATGCCCTGTGACAGCCACTAACAAGGCAACAATTTGGCATTTATTGGCACACAGATTTTGACTACCAGAATGGGTGAATTTGTTACCTTGTTAATTTTTCCAGCGAACCTTAAAATTTAGTCGAAATTTTTTGAATAGTTGGTTTTATATAAAATGAAAAAAATTAAAAAATGAGGTGGCGGGCCACAACCCCCACCACCCCACTGCATATATATGTATATATTATATGGTTGGAGGGTGGTCAAACCCCGCCAACCAACATGCCACCACATACAACAAATGACTGTAACTGGTGATGTTGGTGGGATTTGAACTCGCGTCGGCCATGTGGTCGGCTCTCCCCAATACCAACATCACTCCAAATTATGCTAAAAATGAAAAATTAACTAACGAAATATACCACAGTGCCAACAAAATGAATGCCCAAGTAGGGTTTTGAACTTGGGTTAGACACACCAAACTGGGGCTAGATACCAACGACCCAACAAACCTTCCATCGGTAAGTCCGCCCAAAAACATTTATATAAACCAAAATTTCTCATTCGCCAGGGGAACGAAGGAAAATAACAAGAGTGGTGGAACTAGGAGCCAAGGAGGAATGACACTTAGGTCGAGCACATATTTCGAGATAGAGAATATTCCAGGGGAATATTTCCTAGATTATTCCACATAATATTCCATGTAGAATCAATGAGGAATCTAAAACATTCCTTGGAGGGCAAAAATTCACAATGACAGAATCATGCCAAGTTTATACTCAAATGAACCAGAATTTTGTAGGGAAAGTGATGGTGTGGTCCATTTCCTCATATGAGTAGAAGAATTCCAGGTATTTAGCAGTGAGGAAGCTTTAAAAAATCTTGAGGAATCTAAAATATTCCCTTGGAATGACAGAGGTAGAATGATGCTGATTTTATAGTCATTCTCTCAGAATTTCGCAAGGAGCGCAGTGGTGTGGCCAGAATCTAGGAAGGAATCTTTTGGGGGATCTTCGAGATTCCCGAAGGTCCAAATTTTTACGGTATCAAAAAGGGGCCAAGTTTATAGTCGTTTGACATGATTTTGTGCCACAAATTCAATGGAGCAATCCATTTCCTTAGTAGAGCTTTGCATTTTTAGGCCATCCCCCAAAAGTGGAGGTATATGATGCAGTGATGCCATGCATTTCTTTTGATTTGCTGAGATGATGATTTTATTGTTGATATACTTGCTACCATTATGTTGAAAGATACTTGCATGCCACGACATGTGAGAACTTATTATCTTGTCATGTTAAAGGAGGGCCCATATGAGTGAGATTTCCTATAGGAAAATGTGTCGTGGAGAGACATGCCACTCTAGTTGAGGGAGTTCATCCTTGTAATGACAAAGAATATGCCATGTAATCATCATCATCATGTAAAATTTAATGAAGCCACCTCCCCACTCTTGACACTCAGCCCAGAGATTTAACACACACTAGGCGAACTCTGTTATCAATGTACGTGTGTCCTTTGATTTAATGGTCATCATTATATTTATTCTTCTTTAAAGTATGCACATGTGGTTTTTCATACACTTTCATATGCAATTATGCTAACATCACAAAAGTAAAAGATCTCGGTTAATTCTGGTAGTTGCGAGATATCTAGATAAAGTTTGGTATCAAAGTGGGCTTCTTGTTGATGTGAGTTGTGAGTGTGAATCATTGAACGTGCAGATAGAAGGAAAATGAAGGACGAAAAAGATCTCTACAAGGACTTCTACAGGATGGACAACATGGTAAATTTAATGTATGCAGATTATGAGAAGAAAATGGAGAGAGATGAACAGGAGAAAGAAATATCAAAGGAAGATACTCCATCTCCATCTTCCAATGATTATTCATCTTCTTCATCGTATTCTCATCATTCATATAAGGATATCATTCAGAGCCTTCAAGCAAATAATGCTGAATTGAAGAGAATTCTACGAGAACAAAAAGAGGAGAAGCATGGATTTCAGCTTCAGTTACGAGCCACGAAAGTGGCCTTTGAAAGAATTGAAGCACAACAAAGGCTTAGGGAAGCCATCATCACGCGCTTCAGAATTGACAACTGAGGTAAAGGATGTTGATATTTATTCAGTTTCATTTTCACATAATGCTATTTTGGTTGGAAACCTTGAGGTACCTATTTCAGAAACTGACCTGAGATTCCTTACCAAGAAGAGATATACTGAAGGAGAGTGCTAAAAGGTAGCTAAAGTTTCTAAGGAATTATCGAAGCCATCAGGGAAAGAGGATGATTGGAACACATCACAATCCTCCCATAATAGTGCAAATTGTAGAGAAAGAGCTAAGGCAAGCTCTCATCGCCAGGATTGCACCAGAGACAACCAAGAGAGGTATAAAAAGTCTCATTATTTTAAAGTTCATTTTGATTACAAGCATGTTATTAATGATGAAAAGAAATCATGGCGTAGAAAACCATGTAGCTTTTGTGGCTTACATAACCACGTGGTTTCTAAGTGCTAGAAGAAAATGACAACAAAAAAGAGGACAAGGCCTGAAAGACCTTCTCCACATTAGGGAAGGAAGAAGTTTAAGTAGGTCTAGAGGAAGAATACTTTTTGCAATCATTGCAATAGAGGTGGACATCAAAGAGCCACGTGTTGGAGGCTCCATCCAGAGCAACGTATCAAGGAGAAAGAACTCGTGCAATAACTAGTTGGAAATTTTGTTCAACAAGTGAATCAATTCCAGGATGATGACCCATTCACTTTGATGAGTAAGAGATGGTTTTACTACATATGGTAGTTTGTCATGTCAACAATTTGTAAATCATATGTTGTGATATAAATGTAAAAGTAATGATGTCTTTTCCATCGCTTGTTGAAGCAACGATGATGTTTTTGGAATTTTATTGATAATTGGAGTATTTGATTCTATTATGATGTACTCTTGACCAAAGAGTGTGTCTTATAAAATCTTGGAAAGTATGGGGATGCTTGGGTCATGATTGGTCATGCAATTGAGCATGTAGTTTGCAAAGATTAAGCTATAGGCTTGCAGAGGATGCAGGTGTTGGTCCATCACTTATGGCTTCGAAGAACAAGGGTGAAGGAGAAGGAAATGTGACTTGTCAGGACACTTGTTGTGCAAACAATATAGCACAACAATTGCAGATTATGTTCATGCTTTTAGAGGACAAAAAGCTCCTCAGTGGGGAGGAATGATCTAGGTGGCTCCAGAAATGCTTAGGATTTAGAAATGGCTTTGGAAAAACTCAAAAATAAAAGTCAATAGATTGAAGTGGAGCTAGGACCAGATCATAGTGCTTGTTGTCCTAATTCTAACGGCATGAATGCCACTCAAATCTGAGTTCATATGCTCAAGATATTTGCGGTTAAAGTTTTAGTCAAATGAGGCCCAGTAATAGCCACTAACAAGACAACAATTGGTATTTACTAGTGCACAAATTTCAACTGTCGGAATGGTCAAATTTTGTTTCCTCGTTAATTTTCCTGATGAACCTTAAAATCCGGTCAATTTTTTTTGAATAATTTGTTCTCTATAAAATGAAAAAAAATTAAAAAAAGGAGGTGGTGGCCACCACCCCTGCCACCTCACCACACTTATATGTATATATTATATGGTTAGCGGGTGGTCAAGCCCTACCAACCCACACACCACCGCATGCAACAAACTACCATAACTGATGGAGTCGGTGGGATTCGAACCCACACCAACTAATTGGTCGACATGCCCCAAGTGATGACCCCAATACCAACGTTCCTACGAATTACGCCAAAAGCGAAAAATTAACCAACAAAATATAAAACTGTGCCAACAAAATGATTACCTCGGCTGGGTTTTGAACTTGGGCCACACATGCTAAACTTGGGCGAAATACCAATGGCCCAACAAGCCTTCCATTGGTTAGTCTGCCCAAAAGAATTTATATAAACCAAGATTTCTCATTCGCCGACGCAATGGAGGAGAAGAAAACAAAGATGTACGGAAACAGGAGCCAAGGAGGAACCGCACCAAGGTAGGACACATATTTCGAGATAGAGAATATTCTAGGGGAGTATTCCATGGAAGATGAGTGAAGAATCTAAAAGATTCCCAAGAGGGCAAAAATTCATAGTGACAGAATCATGCCAAGTCTATACTCAAATGAACCAAAATTTCATAGGGGATGTGATGATGTGGTCCATGTTCTCATCTGAGTAACATAATTTTAGACAGTCGGTAGTGAGGAATCCTTTCAGAACCTTAAGGAATTTAAAAGAGGCTGATTTTTTACAGAGGCATAATGATGCCAACTTTATAGTCATTTTTCTTAGAATTTCAAAAGGAGCACTGTGGTGTGGCTAGATTTTTCATTTGAGCAATGGATTTTTCGCCAATCTCCAAGAAGGAATCTTTGGGAGGAATCTTCCAGATTCCCAAGGGTCCATATTTTGACAGTGTTAGAAAGGGACCAAGTTTATAGTCGTTTGACACAATTTTGCGCCACAAATTCAACGGTACATTCCATTTTGTCAGTAGAGCTTTTCATTTTTATTCCATCCCTAGAAGTGGAGGTATATGATGCAATGATGTCATGTCTTTCTTTTGATTTGCTGAGATGATGATTTTGTTGTTGAGATCCTTGTTACCATTATGTTGAAAGATACTTGAATGCCACCTCATGCGAGGATTTATTATCTTGTCATGCTAAAGGAGGGCCCATATGAGTGAGATTTCCTATAGGAAAAAGTCTCGTGGAGAGACATGCCACTCCAACTAAGGGAGCTTATCCCCGTAATGATGAAGAATACACCATGTAATCATCACCATCTTGGTTCATTTAATGAAGCGGCCTCCCCAGTCTTGACATGGAGCCCGAAGACGTAACCCGCACTGGGCGAACCCCATTATCAATATGTGTGTGTCCTTTGATTTTATGGTTGTCATTATGTTTCTTCTTCTTTAAAGTATGCACATGTGGCTTTTCATATTCCTTCATATGAAATTATGCTAACATCACATAAGTAAAAGATTTTGGTTAATTTCAGTAGCTGTAAGAGATCCAGATCAATAGAAGACCCCATGGACAAATTTTATTTTATTTTAATAAAATTATTTTAATTGTTAAATTTGCTTTTGTTGTTTTTTTAACATTTGAAGTTTTCTATTTTATGTTTTTTTAATTAAATTATAATGAATATATTTAATTTTAATTTTTGTTTTGTTTTGTTTGTTTAATTAAGATATGTTTTTTAATATATATATATATATATATATATATATATATATATATATATATATATATATATATATATAATATATATATATATATATATATAGGTAAATGACACCAAATAAGGTCTCTATGAATGTTTCTGGAACATGGGCAACAATTACATAATCTAAAATTGCAGTTGGACCCTCTATGAATACTGCTAAATGAAACCAAAATGAGACACATGGTAAATGTCAGGCAACTAGCCCCTCAAATGAATTGAAGATTATTTCGGAATGGAAGGCAACATGAGAAATAAATAAAACAAAATTTACATGTCATGTTAAAGATAGAGAAAGCGATGACGGTGTGCACATATATCTATATGCTGGTATGATTTACAATGGTGAAAATTATGAGGTGTTGGGAAAAGTACGATACATATGTTTGGTGCTGAATACATAAGCTTTTTATGTTCTTATAAAACTTCCCTTCACGTGAGAATGTTAGATATCATTTCATAATGATGAAGTATGACACAAATGAATATTCTATATTGATGTGTGAATGAATTGTAAATAACATTGCACAAAACATTGTAAGTTTGCTTATTTATATTTATGTGTTTTGCATTATTGTAAGTATCATTATATTTTTTATAACTTATTTATTATTGACATATCATATTTTGTTTGATAGGATTTTGTTGAGAGTATTTCAATTATGTTGGGGGAAATTTATTATATAGAGCGAGATATTATGAATGTGATTAGATGTTTCCACACAGAGATAGAGGAAGATAGAATAAAGAAGCAAAGAAAAATACTTCATGAATTTACAAGAGCACATACAAGGGATCAACAAATAATGCATATTCTAGATCAATCTAGTAAATCTAGACATGTTACTTTCAAAGATGTGGAAGCTGAAGCAGAAGAATATGCTGCCATTACTGAGAATGAGATTATAACTGCTGTTTAAAAGGAAAAAATTCATTAAAGACCAAAAAAGAAGCATAGGAATGTCTCTTTTCCAGTTGATGATGAGGAGATTTCTTATCTAGAAGAAAACATGATAACTGGTAGGAGGAAGAAATAAAAAGTTGGTCATTCTGAAAAAAATCATGGGCAGCAATGAAGATCATACTGAAGGCTCAAAATGCAGTAGGAAAATCATAACATTAGGTGTTGATTTAGAGGATGGCATTATTAAAAAAAACAAAATGCCATTCGAAATCATTTGATGAAGAAAAATGTAATTGAGGGCGTCCATACATTGTAGCTTAATGTCAACCAATTCCATAAGCCAAATAAAGGACAATCTAAATATCAAATTAGAAAGCCACACCGCCTGCATGTTAATAACTTGAAAAAATTGATTAGGTACAATCCATATGCATATGTGGTTGATTATGTGCTTTTTGGTGATCCAATTCAAGTTCCGAAGAAAGAGGCATTTGATAAGTCAAGATGTTTTGAATAGAAATATGACATAGTTGTGAGGAACCATTCTACAGAGGCTAGAAGACAATTGATGGAGGAATAACCTAATAAATCACATTTTGAAATAGTGAAATGTATCATTTATGTTAGTTTAACATAAACAAATACAAATTTATTAGCATGGGATCATAATACAAATAATGAGTATAGGATGTCTACGATTTTCATCCAAATGATAATATTTATTCATAATGAATTTCAAGAAAAATGTGATGGGGATAAGACAAAAGTTAGTCTAAGCTTTCAGAATGAATGTTGTATGGAAATAGGTTAACAAAATGAGGAAAAAAATCAATTCAAAATGTGGCAAAGTAAATTCTTATATATTCATAGGTATGGAAAACATTTTCCGTTGGCATTTAGAACTAGAGAGATATGAGAATTGATTAATGAGATTTTTGACATGTGGAAGAACATTGCATTTAAAAACTATAAGGTTAAAAATTCTAAGCCATTAATATGTACTAGCAATAAGACATGTCCTGAAATCAAGCACCTTCCAGATGATATGACTATCACACCTTGGAGAAAAATGTAAGGAGTGAAGTATGAAAAACTTGTAAATCAATATTATCTCATGTGAAGTGAGGTGAATTATCATTAGAGGAAATGTGCAAGCAATTTCAAAAGTAAGTTTGTTGAATTATTTTTACTTATTTTTGGATTATAATTTTCTTTTAAATATAACATATTGTTGCTATTAGTATATGTTACACATATCATTATATTAATATTTTTTACTTTATTTGTTGGGTGTGTGTAATATTCTTTCCACGACTAGCTCCACGCATGGGGGGGTCACAGGGGGGTGATAGTCCCCCCTGTTCATTGCGCCGGGTGCAATAGGGGGGCAGTAGGCCCCCCTGTTAAGGGGTTTGAAGGGGCCGATAACCCCCCTCTAGATGGTTCGAGGAAGTGCCCCAGGGATTTTTTTTTTGGGACCCTATATTAAGTGGGCAGACCTACCTATGGTTTTGTGTGTGGTTTTCACACATGATTTTGGGCATGATGGTTTTTTGCCCATGGTATTTTGCAGATATAGTCAAGGGAACTGCAGTTATGTTATAATCCAACATTAATGGATTGGGGTTTATGGATGATTTGGCATATATATATATATTGTAACATTGAAAGGAATAATAATGAAAAATCAATTTGGTAGCCCCAATTTTGGGATCTAGGGGAAGATCTATGTGTATATCTGTTTTATGTTTTATGCTCTTGCCAATGTTTATTTTTTGTTTTTAGCATTCGTATGCAGATTATTTCAGTACGGGATTAAAACCTACATTTGGTATTAGAGTTGTTTTGGTTTCAAGGGGATGCCTTTTCTACTAAGGGGTTTCACTCGGGCCTGTGTTAGACCCTATTCGATGTGAGATCTGTGGGATCGATTCTTGTGGTGAAAGAATATGGCGAGCAATGTAAATATAGAGATCGAGAAATTTAATGGTTAGAGTTTTGAGTTGTGGAAATTCAAGATGGAGTATTTGGTGGTGGATAAAGATTAGTGGATCATGGTAGATCTAGGTACTAAACCAACGACAATGTCAGCTGAAGACTGAGCGAAGTTAGATCGGAAGGCAAAGAGCACAACACAGTTGTGTATCTCAGATTTAGTATTGTTGAATGAATCAGGGGAAGCTCCGGTGAAGGCTTTATGGGACAAGTTAGGGACTTTGTACCAATCTAAGTCTTTGGTGAATAAATTGTTCCTGTGGAAAAAATTGTATAACCTGAGGATGAAGGATGGAGA
This sequence comes from Pinus taeda, assembly GCA_000404065.3. Classification (NCBI taxonomy): domain Eukaryota; kingdom Viridiplantae; phylum Streptophyta; class Pinopsida; order Pinales; family Pinaceae; genus Pinus; species Pinus taeda. The sequence goes on from APFE030092245.1 coordinate 132,455, forward strand.
TTCGGTGACAGAACATCTGAATGGATTTAATACTGTGGTAAGCCAATTGTTATCTATTCATATAAAAATTTTAGATGAAGATAAGTGCATCAGTTTGTTGTGTTCTCTACCAGATTCGTGGGATAGTTCGGTTATTGCAATATGTAGCAATGTGACTACCTTGCAGTTTGATGAAATAGTCTCATCCTCGCTGTTAGAGGAGATGAGAAAGAAAAATATGAAGGGCCAGAATGGTGATGCCTTGTTTGTACGAAGACAGTCCCAGAATAGAAACAAAAATAAATCTTCGAGTGGGAGATCTAAATCTAGAGGGAGATCTAAATCTCTAGGAAAGCCTATAAATGTTGAAAATGGCAACAAGAAATGCTAAAAATAACACTGCTATAAATAGCAGTTTGGGTACCAGTGCTGGATTGGGAAAAATGGAATGAAAAATGGAAGTGCTTAAAATATTATTCTATTTTTAGCAGTTCAGGATGGATTCCTATTTTTAGTCAGTCCCTGGACTAAAATAGGAAGTAAAATTCGAATTTGAACTTAACAGCTGTTTGAAAATAAATTAATTAATTCACCATGAGTTAATTAGTTGTGAAAAATCAAACATGAAGTCTGTGTGTGAGGACATGCAATAGTTTATTTCTATTAATTTGAGGAATTTATCCTCATTTAAAGAGATAAGGATGAGTTGTAATATTGAGTTGAAATTAGTTGGCTCAGTTTAAACCGAGTCAAGTCTAGTTAGATTAATTTAACAGTTTGTTAAATTAATGAGAGTTTAGTTAGTTAATGCTTGCATGCATGTAACTACTTATATATTTTGATAATTGAGTATTCACTCATGGATAACTCATGCATGTCAGTTCAGACAGAGACCCAGTTGAGATCAGAGAAGGGACAATGTACTATCAGTTGGATGAATATTTTTCCTATAAAGGAAGCTCATCCATGATGAGGATTTATCTCCTTCTGGACTGCATAGTTGGATCAGAGGTTAGTGAGTGTGTGAAGAGGCCAATTCACACAAGTGGCTACACTAGACCCCAATCAGAATTGCGCAAAGAAATAGGAGGCTTGGAGGGGAGACCAGAGCTTAGATAGAGGCCTTTGACTGTCTATGAGTAGCAGAGGTATTGTAGAAAGAGTAGGATAGATTTTGAGCTGATTCTTTTTGTAATACTGGCTATATTTCCACTTATATGATAATACAAAGTTGGGGTTTTAGGCTGAGGCTTTCCCTGGGTTATATCTTCTGTGTTATGTGTGATTGATTCCTTCTTATCAGTTATATGTGTTCTTATTGATGTTGCTCATGTTCAATTAAGCTTCCACAAAGTTTATGGTAGATGTAGATCTAGTATTATGCTTTAGTACATTGCATATATCAGTTTGATTTGCAGGTGAAATTTCTACATGATATCAGTGAGCTAGCTAATTTGTAGAGAAAATTCTGCAGTAAAGGTGTGCTGGAAATGTGGAAAGGAAGGATACTTCAAATAGGATTGTAGATCTAAAGCTCCTAAGAAAGGATAAGGATCTGATGATGCTCCTTCTGCAGAGGTGAAAACCACCTCAGATAAAGGTGGGGATGTGTGCTTGGCTTCTTCTTCAAGTACACATCTAGATCATGAGGCATGGTTGATTGACTTAGGTGCATCCTTTCACTTCACTCCCCACATGGAGTGGTTTTGCGAGTATGATCAATATGATGGTGGTGATGTTTTCTTAGGGGATGAAAGGAAGGCTAGATTCTTTGGTCATGAAAAAGTCAAGTTGAAGTTGCAAGGTGGAAGGATTAGAACACTTACTAGTTTTTTGCACATTCTTGCATTAGCTAGAAATATGATTTCTGTAAGCAAGCTAGATGATGCAGGTGTAAAACATTATTTGAGAAAGATACCTGCAAGATGATTTAGGGAGCATTGGTATTCATATGCGGAGTTCAGATTGGAACTCTGTACAAGCTTTTGGGTAGCACTTTTATTGATGGGTGCAACAATTCTGTGGTTCCTAAAAGTGGAGCAGAAAATCTAGTGGTCTTTGGAGAAAAGACCATGCTATCGTATCAATGGCTTGGATATATTGGAGAGAAGGACCTTCGAATACTTCACGGTAATGGTATGGTAGAAGGTATGTCAAATTTCTCCCTAGATTTTTATTTCTGTGAAAATTGTGTATATGTGATGCAAAATCAGGTGAGTTTACCCTTTGGTGCTAAGAGTGTGAAACAAATATTAGAGCTTGTGTACAATGATGTGTTTTGACCTGTGTTGGTTCCATCACTGGGTAAGTTTGTGTACAATGTATCATTTATAGATGACTTCTCAAGGAATACATGGATATATTTCCTTAGGAAGAAATTTCAAGTTTTTGACAGGTTTAAAGAATTTAAGGCTCTGGTGGAAAACTAGGTAGAGAAAAAGATAAAGATGTTGAGGACAAATAATGGTGGAGAGTTTTGCAAGAAGGAATTTGCAGAGTTCTGTAAGAAGTGTGGTATAGCATGACAAAAGACTACTCCATACACACCTCAAAAAAATGGAGCTGTAGAAAGAATGAACAAGATGTTGATGGAAAAGGCAAGAAGCATGCTTAGTGGTGTCAGGTTAGGACAAGAATTTTGGGCAGAGGCGGTGGAGATTGCATGTTACCTAGTCAATAGATCACCTTCATCAACGTTGGATGATAAGACTCCACAAGAGGTATGGACTGGTATGAAACCCTCTCTTTCACATCTGAGGGTATTTGGATGTGATGCATATGTACATGTTCCAAAGGAGAAAGAACCAAGTTGGATAGTAAATCTGAAAGGTGCATGTTTATTGGGTATAAGGATGGTTTAAAAGGTTATAAGCTTTGGAACCCATAAACAAGGAAGGTTATGTACAACCACGATGTGGTGTTTAGAGAGGTGAAAGATGTTATTAAACATGAAGTCCTACCAAAGGAACCTGAGAAGATAGAGTCTGAGCTAAAGGAGGAGGAATCATACTCTACAGTAGAAGAGGAATCAGAAGATGGAGAGCCACAAACTCCAGCCATAAGAAGATCAGTTCGAGTAATAAGGCAACCAAATATGTATAGTCCAATTGCTTTCTATTCAAATTTTGCTTCATCTATTATTGATGATGATCCTAAAACTATGAGGGAATCAATAGGTTTAGAGGATGGAAAACTATGGAAAGAAGCCATGGTTGATGAAATGACATCTTTGCACAAAAATGAGGCTTGGGATCTGGTGGAGCTGCTAGTTGGAAGGAGACCCATTGGCAACAAATGGGTGTTTAAGAAGAAGATTATGTAGAAGGAAAGGTGGAGAAATTCAAATATCGGTTGGTAGAAAAAAGTTATTCCCAGGTGCCAAAAATTGATTTTGGTGATATTTTTTCTCCTGTTGCCAAGGTAGCTTGTATTAGATTAATTTTATCTATTGCTACTGCTTTTGATTTTGAGGCAGTACAGATGGATGTGAAGACATCATTTCTTCATGGGGATCTGGAATAAGAGATCTACATGAAGCAACCTGAAGGTTTTGTGATGAAGGGTAAGAAAGAACTAGTATGCAGGTTAAAAAGGTCTTTGTATGGGTTAAAACTGTCACCAATGATGTGGTATCAAAAATTTAATACATATATACGAGGACTTTGCTTCACTAGTAGCAAAGTAGATCACTGTGTGTATTTTAAATTAATTGGTGATCATGTTATTTGTTTGGTCTTGTATGTGGATGATATGTTGTTGATTGGAAATAACAAAGAACTTATCCAGGAATTGAAGATTTTCCCCCAAATTCGACATGAAAGATCTTGGTGCTACAAACTATATTTTGGGCATGGAAATTAAACTAGATAGAGAAAAAAGGAAGGTATGGTTAAAACAAAGAAAGTATGTGGAGACAATATTGCAGAGGTTTAATATGCATGATAGTAAACAAGTGAAGGTTCCTATTCCTGTTGGTGTAAAATTATTTGCTGAACAATGTCCCAAGACACAAGAAGAGAAAGAGGACATGTCCCATGTCCCATACACAAGTACAATATGTAGCTTAATGTATGCAATGGTTTGTACTAGACCAAACATTACACATGCAACGAGATTATTGAGCATGTTTATGTCAAAACCAGGGAAGGAGCATTGGATGATAGTGAAGTGGGTTCAAGGTATTTGCATGGCACTAGTGATTATGGTTTGTGCTACCAAGGAATACCAGGATTGGATAGGGTTTTGGACATTTGTGGATTTGTTGATGTAGATTGGGCTAGAAATCCGGATTAGAGAATATCTACAAGTGGGTATGTATTTTTCTTGTTTGGAGGTGCGGTTAGTTGGATGAGCAAGGGACAATCTATAGTGGCACTTTCAACTACAGAGGCATAATACATGGCAACCACTCATACAAGTAAGGAAACAATTTGATTGCATAGATTGTGTTCAAGTATGAAGTTGGTACAACAAGTTATAAAGATAGATTGTGACGCCAATAGTGCAATTCTCTTGGCAAAGAACCCTACTTATTATTAAAAGACAAAGCACATTAATGTTCAATATCACTTTGCAAAGGATATGGTTGAGGACAAAAAAGTGTTGCTGGTAAAGGTGGACACTTTGAAGAATATTGCAGATGCATTGACAAAGTTTGTGAGCACTAAGAAGTTTTCTTGGTGTAGAGAAATAATGGGCATTTTAGGGTTTGACCAATGACTAAGCTCTCTCGTGGAAGGAAAAAAACAAGTGGGAGAATCTTGGGTGTGTGTTATATTCTTTCCATGACTAACCCCATGTGCAGGGGGGGGGGTGACAAACCCCCTATTTGTTGAGTCGGGTGTAGCAGGGGGGTTGTAGCCCCCCTCTATGGGGTCTGGGGAATTGCCCTGGGAAAATATTTTTTGGACCCTATATTAGGTGGGCAGACTTGCCTATGGTTTTGTGTGTGGTTTTTGCACATAGTTTTGGGCATGATGGTTTTTTTCCCACGATATTTTGTAGATCTGGTCAAGGTAACTATAATTATGTTCTAATCCAGGGTTAATTGATTGGGGTTTATGGATGCTTCGACATGTATATATATGTATTATAACATTGAAAGGAATAATAATGGAAAATCAATCTGGCAGTGTTGGTTTTGGGATCTAGGGGAAAATGTCTGTGTATATCTGTTTTATGTTTTATGTGCTCGCCATTGTTTATTTTTTGTTTTTAGAATTTGTATGCAAGTAATTTCTGTGTGGGGTTAAAACCTATATTATTTATTTAGTCACAAGTTTTATATTAAAATATAAGAAAAAATGGTTAAATTGTTGAATGAAGATAGTTGGGATGATGATGTACACAACTACCCATATTCAAATTCTACATCAAAACTAAAAGTTTTTTATCTTGCATTTAAAAGTGTATGTTGATTTATACAATCATTTTTATTCATATACTATTTTTATTTTTATATATATAATATATATATATATATATATATATATATATATATTTATTTTTTCGTTAAAGATGTCGAAGAAGGATGCAAATGGAGTACCAGATAGTTTTAAAACATTTATTGAAAAATTAAGTTGGAAAGGTTGAAAAAACATCGTGTTAAGAATGTTAAACTTGATCCTAGTCTTAATAATTTCATTTGGAATGGGCTCTAGACTATCCAATATCAATTAATACTAGGTAATTGTGAATACATTGCAAAACTCATACCTAAGAGAGATTATCCCCTAGTTCTTGCAGATATTTCTCATGGTTTCAATTTGCCAAACAATGGATATGATAGTGAGCCTTATAGTTATCAAACTTTTAGTAAATTGGTTATGAGATTTCAATAAGTAACAACATCACCATTTTGGAGATTTGTGAGATTTCATTCAGACACACAATTTGCAATGTTATTATTAAGTGTCGAGGGAAAAACAATCTCAAGGATACAACTTACATGGTAAGACATTGAAATTGTATGTTTAATTAATGTTAATTTTATTTTATTTATGTGCAAGTTAATTGAACTTTTACTATTTTATGTTACAGACAAAAGTGAAATGTTATTGGTTGCGGTGATCAACCAATTATAAGTGAATATGAGTTCATTCATGTTGAATGTTGGACAAAATATGATAGCTATAAGCCTATTCTTCGAAATCGGGTAGATGGAAAGAGTCATAGGCAAGTACTGATGCATGATGTTGTTGTAAAAAAATTAACATATGAATATAAATAAATAAAAGGAAAGATAATTAACATTTATAAAAAACCATAGACATTGATTAACTATCTTATAGATTTATGTTCAAATGAAGGAGATTGAGTTTTAGATTTATTCTCCGGTTCAGGTAAGTTTTATTATATAAAATTGAATTTCAATATATTTTTTTTTAATTTCATGTGTTTATACTAATTTACTCAATTATTTAGTTTGTACTTAATGATTAGGTACAACACTAGCAAGTTGCCTACAAAAAGGAAGAAATTGCATTGTCATTGAAAAAGACTCATTATAATGCAATTTTATTCATCCAAGAATTAATGGTATTCAATTTCCTCCAGATGCCATGCAAGAAGTCGGATTGAGGAAATGGGATTTTAATGAATCACGTACGGAAATAAAGGAAAATGAACGTTAACCACTGTTAGATAGAATGATTGGAAAGTGATACTTTAAGAGATTTGCAGACATCAAAGATCCATCAGAAGAGGAAAATGACCAAATTGAAGCACAAAATATTATGGAAGAAGATAATAATGAAACTCAAGAAGATGATGAACATGGATTATATTATATTATTGATTAAATTTAGGCTATGTTTGCAAATCAAGCTCAATTTTGCGAACTATTCATTAGATATACTTGTAATGTTTTGACTTTCAATTTTTATGAGAAGAATAAATATTCAATTATTGTTTTTATATGTTTAATATTTGTATTGTTTGATTTTCACTTTAATTTTATGTGAATCATTATTTTTTGAAAAAAAAATATTGTGATTATTATTATTTTTTGACATAAAATTTGTTATTTTTAATTTTTTTGCTATAAAAATTGTTAATTTGACATGTCATTTTTAGCAAAAAAGTCTCAAAATGTGTATTTTTTGTCAAATGTTTAAAGTTATTGTTTTTTTAGTGACAATTATTTGATGTGCATTGGAATATTAATTAACCATACATGAATATATAGAAAATCGTAACTTTAAAATATCTATTTTTTTTTAAAACTATGTAAAAACAAAATTTTCATTACAAAAAAAAATTGAAAAGAAAAACATAAAAACACAAACCTGAAAATCACTTAAAAATAAATATCTCAAGGAGAAAGAAGAAGAAGAAGAAGAAGAAGATGACTACTTCACAAATTGTTAAATTTAGAAAATAATTATCCACACTTAATACATTAGAAAATTTAAAATATAAAAAATAAGCTCTCTAAAAAAAGTGGTTGATGTTGCATCAACACTTTTCAAAATTAGTATGAAAATCACTAACATTTGAAAAAAAATGTTCATACTTGATACATAAGAAAATTTAATGTGTCAAAAATATGCTCGAAAAAAAGGTGTATTCTGAATAAACACTTTTTAAAATCGGATGATTTTTTTCTACCTCAAAAACCGGGTACTCAGTATAGTTCCTGTTTGATAGTCTAGTTGGTTATGGACTAGTCTACTCATGAATATGTGTGCTCTGTGTTAATTCATTGCTAGATCTCAATTAATGCATCATTGTGTGATTGTTACAATGTGATTTTCCAAATTGATTGAGTGAGTTCTTGATCCAGGTGGATATAGGTGGTCACTCGCCTATTCCACTTGGATCCCCACCATTGTTTTTTTTTCAATTTTCGTAATTATAGCACAATTTTCTATTTTTGGCAGTTTTTCGAGTCCTAAACTTTTAGAGTCGTTTTGAGGGCCTAAATGACGTTTTTTGGGAAAAAAATAGACCAAATAAATGCAATATTGGTACACCCAACTTTTTTTAGCCTCCTCTTGGAGTTCTTCGAAAACAAGGTATTATGATAGCTAAATGAAGATCGTATGCCAAAGTTATGACCCCAGTAAGTTGATGTTCCAACTAACCCAAACATGGTCCACAAGATTTTGGTTCTTCATTTCCTAGGGTTAGATTTTTGTATGTTTAGGGTTTCCTATTGTTTCTTAATGATAAAAATTCCTATGAGCCTCATTGTAACACAATTTAGATTGAATGTAGTTTCCACATATCTTCTCAGAGATAAGCTACCATCACTTGAGCTAGTTTATTTGCATTTTGCATGTAACAATTTTTAGTACTTTCTTATTAATGAATTGAAGTTCTGTTTTCATTGTATCTTTGTGTTTTTATTCATATCTGTATTTCATTTCATCTTTCATAAATATGGATTAGTGGTATCAGAGCAGTTTTCTCTTTCTCTATTTTTTTGTGCATGTCTCCAACAAAGTTAGTGTTATAAGGAGTTAGGGCTCAAATTGGTTGAACCTTTGCAAGACCGGCCTCACCGACCCTGACGACCTCCCATAAAGGAAGTAAAGAAAGACTAGGGAGTAGGATATTCTTTCAAAATATTTCTTGAAGAAGCCCTCGAGTGACAAAGGAACGCAATGATGGACAACTTTTCCTAGATCCTTTGGCAGATGCCCACCGACGATGCATCTTCATCCAATAGTCACTTCAGAGGTGCTGTCCCCTTCAAGGTACAAGTAAAATTCGATATCCCTATATTCAAAGTTCAAATAGATGAAAATGTTGTAGATAAATGGTTGAATCTGTTGGAAGGTTACTTTTCGGTCCATAATTTCTCTGATAGGGAGAAGATTACTTTTACACTGCTTAAGGTTGCTCGCCATGTCAAGGATTGGTGGGAATCTTACTATGAGAACAGGGCCAAGGAACCCTCTCTATTTATATCTATCCCCTCCTAGAACTCTTTTTGAGACATTGTCAAGGAACAATATTACCCCGTGGGAAGCTATGAGGACAAGTACATATAGTGGACCACACTACAAAAATAAAAGGACCAAGATATGCATGATCTCACAAATATTTTTCATACTCTACACACAAATTTGGGTATCAAAGACTCTGAGCGATATCTGGTTCTCAAGTTCTACGACTGTATGCACAAATACATTCAGGAAGAAATGGAGTTCCTGGACATCTCCTCGCTTGGTGTAGCATATTGATATGCTGTTAAGATTGACCAAAAATTTAAACAAAAGAAACACGATTTTGGATCTGCGAATCAGAAGTAGGGCAAGAGCGCCCGCAAACCGTAGAACGAAGGAGAAAGCTAGGGCAAGGTGACTCGAGACAAGCCGTCGAAGCCGCAAGAAAAGAAAAACACCATAGAGTCAAAGAAGAAGATAGGAAAGCAGTGTGAGTTCCATAAAATCCCTAGTCAATACACAAGTAAGTGTCAAACCAAGCAATCACTGGTGGCCAAGCTGAAGGCTTCAGATTCAGATGCATGTTATGACTCTGAGTTAGAACTTGACAAAGGGAATAAAAAAGGGAAGCAAATTATTGATGTAAAGTCCAGCGCCATCGTTTCCACCGCCAAGATCCAGAGGAAGGGGAGTGTCTCTTCCATTCATAGATGTGGGTGAAGGGATCTCCACTGCAGTTCATTGTCAACAACAATAGCCAAAAGAACCACATTTCAATAGAGGTTGTAAAGAAGTTGGGCTTACTGACCACACCACACCCACATCCGTACACCATCGGGTGGATTCACCAAGGAAAAGATCTCCATGTCAACTAATAGTGTCACCTTCTCTACAACATTAAGCCCTTCACGAATGAGGTACTATGTGATGTTTCTCCTATTAAAGTTTGTTATGTATTATTAGGCCAACCATACTTGTGGAAGCGTCATGTTGTGTATGAGTCAAGGCCTCACAATGTTATTATTACTTTGGGTAGTAATTTATACATAATACCAGAGGTAGCCTCGCTTACCGCCATCTCTTTGATCTCTCCTAAGCAATGCAGAAAGATTGTCTCCAAGATCGGGAATTTTTTTTTTTTTTTTAAGAGAAATATCATGGCCATGTACGTGCCCCTTGCGAAAAGTTCCACCGTGCAACAAAAGTAGGTGGATAAGGTCATGGATGAATACAGAGACATATTTTCCATACCTACAGGGGTACCCTTGCACTATTAGGTCAAGCATTTGATTGATCTAACTCCCAAAACACCTCTACCCAGTGGGTCAATATATTGTCGCTCCACTATGGAAAATGAAGAGATCAAGTGGAAAATCTAGCATTTGCTACAAAAATGGCACATCCGACCAAGTTCCTCACCTTGTGGGTTCCTGTTTATACTTGTACAAAAGAAGGATGGGACTTTGAGGCTTTCCATTGATTATTGGGCACTAAACAAAATCATTGTCTGGAGCAGGTATCCAATCCCATAGATTGATAAGCTTTTGGACCTGTTGTACCTCAGGAGACAGTTCCTGGCTATGGGGCAACCAATGCCTGAGACATTTTGAGATTGGATAAAAAGATTGAAATTAATGGTTAGAAGTACAAGCCATGAAGGCTTGTAACCTAAAGTTATGGTTGTGAAACCCTAGCCTTCTAAAGTAGAATGACCAGAGATTATGAGGGTTGTAGGGTGGAGATGTAAAGAAGAAAATGAATGAGACAAAGTTTTGGCACAAGAAATTAAAAATCCATGCTGCAACTCTGTAGAAAGAATATTGGATGATGAAGAAGATAATGAATGAGATTCCTGGATGTGGAGCACTTCATTAAGGGCTTCAGAATTAATTTTTAATGATTACAATGAAATTTTAATGAGTACAACAAAGTAAATTCATTAAAAACGTAAACTAAAGTGCCAGCTGCATCTTACACTATCCAAGAGAGAAAAAACATATATGAATGCTAAGACAGATGAGGAAAACAATCAATGCAACACCAATGCTGGAATCTAACTGCATATATTATTCATGCTTCAAAAGACACTGGTTTACAATAATCAGTCATGAAGACTGGACTCCAAACCCCTGTACTAAATTCTTTCCATATTTTTATTTGCCCTTGCTGATTAACCGTCCCAAACTTGGTTTCAAACTAATTCTTGTCTTAATTACAAAACAAGTTCTACACAATTATAAAAATTGTTTATTAAAGGACTTTTTAAAATAAAATTACAATTTAAAAAATAATATTATATACATAAAACATATATAATATTTTACATTGGTCCTTTAATTATTTGGGTCCAAATTCTTCGTTATAACATGATGCCAATGTTCCAATCTTTGAACTTTGCATTTGGGCCTAAGTCTATGTCCCTGAGGGTGAATATCACTGTGGGTCCCAACTGTTGTCACTCATTGTCACTTATCAAAACTAGAAACCACTTGTGAGAGCACCTTTGGCATTTTCTGGAAAATCGAGGTAGTGCTTCTGTAATGATTTATAGCCGTCGATATGTTTGATAGGTGGTTTCGGAAAAATCACCCCCGAAGCACTTCTTCACATAAATCTCGTGCGGTTTGTGCTGCTAGGATTATTTTAATTTGGATGAAGAATAATGCAAGCCATCGATTTCTTTCAGCGATTATTTTAATTTGGATGAAGAATAATGGATCCATTGTGCCTTCTTTACATTAAGCTGCTACCATAGTGTTTTCATTCAATCAAAGCATAGTTGAATCCACCATACCGCTTTACAACAATTAATACAATGTGTTTGCCTAATAAAATGCATTCAAGTTCATTCTCATTAAGTCGAATTCCAACAGGATGAGTTATCCCAGGTTGCAATACGTTTTTGCAAAAAATGTCCTTGAAAGAACCTGTGAAATCTCAGAAAGCACTCAATTTGTTTGGAAAATTCCCACGCAGAAGATAATATGGGTCCTTTTTCACAAAACCCAGATCATGGAATTTTGAAATTTATCCTCGTTTTCCAGAAATTCAGCTCGAAATTCTTGGTCTACGGATTCCTGTGTTTTTTGCATATGTGATTTCTGCTCCCGTTTACTTTGAAAACCTGAAAGCTGCAAAAGTTGCATTGGGAGGTGGTTGGGAATCATGTTTTACACACAATTATGGTAGACGTGAATCATGATTCATTTCCCATCCTAGAATTCCTTTCCCACCAACATAAACCACTTCTAATTGCTTACTTTGTTCACTTGTTTTCTCTTTTAAAATAGTAGTATCCTACCCATTACAAACTCTATCAAGAAACATTCTCCTATGCTTATTTTCCTCCATATTCATTGCATGGAAACACATCAATGCCTTGTCAAATCCACTATAAGTTATCCATTTATGTAGTTTTTAATGGGATAAGCTGGCTATAATAACATTTGTTGGTATCCTTGTATTGTGCCTGATTTAGATCACTTGTTTGCAATGTTACTGGCAAAAACTCCAATTATTCCATGGCATCTGTTCAACTCAAAAATAAGTTTCTCTTTCTCCTACAAGTATTTCTTTAATTTTGTTTCCATTGCAGATAGTTCACCAATACTGACAATTTTATTCTCTAGAGCTTCTAATTCTTGAGCTTTCCATATATTGCATTGGATGAATTGACAACATTGCATTAAAATAGAAAGCAACTTCTTGTTGACACAAGTTTGTTCTTGTGCAATCAAAAACATCTGTTTTGCGCCCCACAGAAGTATCTAAACATTCAGAGCTAAGATATATCAATATACTTTGGATAGTGCTGACATGACTATTGTTTAGTCAATTTAGTGTCCTAAATTGCTGCATAAATTATCAATCCGGGTATCGTAAATTGATGAAGTGTAGTGCACTATATGTGCTAGATGACCCTTCTTACCTCACTATTTTTGAGTTTATGTTTGTTTTGGGGTTTTTCTCTTTTGATTCCTAATGTTCTGCAATGTAATCTACAAAATCTTAATCTACTACTGCTAAGAATCTAGAGAAATGAAATGAGAGCTAAAGTGCTTTAAGCCAGATTTGGAAGTAAAGTTTTAAAAAAGAAAATGAAAACAAAGCTTCTCTTCTTGGTATTATGATTGTTTCCAAAACATGAACTGAAAGGACTTAAAACTATTATCTACTCAATTACAAAACCAAAGCTTAAATGAGAAAATGAGATTGCAGCTATCCATGATAAACCAAAAATGAAATACTGGAAATAAGATTATCACCACTGTCTAATCTATTGCAGAATCAAAACTTAATGAACAACTGAAGATGGAATTGCAGCTAAACTAAGTGAAAAAGTATAATTGAAAATGAAGTTGTAACCATTCTATTATGAAAGCAAGGCTAAATGAAGTATTTTTGTCACTCTGCTACACAATTTAGGGAGAACTACCTCCTTGTGATAGCATTTTAAGAGATTTCATTCTTCATTATTCTAAGAAAAGTAAACAGTAGACATGAAAATACAGAGAAAGACTTATTCACAAATGAAACATTTCACCACTTAGTTTTAAGATTAACCATCAAATGAAAGGGCTTTTGGAAATATTCACTTATAACATGAGTTACTTAAACTAATAATAAAATGGCATTGAACAACTTAATTCAAAATTTAAAAATTAATGAACAACAAATGAAATGAACCAATTTATGCTATTGACATCAACTTAAAGCTAGTGGTAAGAAACTAGAGAGCAGTGAATAACCAAAGAACTATTCTGCGCTGAAATAAAACTACTGAGTTAGTGAAAAAATGACACAAGTTGCATTATAAACATAGTTATAAAATGATTATAAACATTATAGAAAGACACAGTGAATTTACAATGGAACTATGAAAGACAAAACAAAAATAAATTGTACCCTTGACCACGCAGGGGCCCTTTGCAAAGGTCTTGGATTATAAGCACTCAATCAATACATCAACAACGCTTCAGGTGTCCATTGGAAATAGAGTCTTTATATTAAAACAAAGAACTGAGTTCTTCAAACTACCAAGTGGAAATCTGAAGTATTACATAAGCAAAAACTTGAACCTGTTTTGCGTTCTACACGCTGGTATTTATAGAGAAATATACAATTTTTTTGAAGAGAGAAATCGACTACAAGAAAACACGTAGACAGGAAAGTATGCTGAGTTCTTGTCCCTGGTTGCTTGGAAACATAAACCTATGGTAGTGGCTATTAGATTCCATTTGTGCAGGTGGCACATGAAGTCCATGGCCCCAGGAGACTGCTTCGGATCCCATCACTTGAGAAATGTGTGCAAAACAAAGCCATGTTTGCCATAGGTTTCTATGGTTGGCTTCCCTTTGACCGGAGTCCTCCTCATTGATCTAGGCCAGATGAATAGGATACAGTCCATGCTCTGATGTTTCCTAAGCTACCCACGTAGTCCTTTTCCTTTCTTCACACCTGGAACCTACAAAAGCATGGAAATGGCTACAGAACAACCGATTAGCTGCGGAATGTGGCTGCGTTCTATAGTTGAAAGAAAAAATCCTATTAAAATAGCAAACATAACAGTATAAAATGTAAATCACTGAAATATACTCCTTGAGGCAATGTGTAATGGTTTTTGATGATGAGGATGCATTTTTCATGGAAAAGCAAAGAAAGAAGGATGAGAAAGTTACTTAAGGGAAAAGCAGTTTTGGAACTCAACATACCCCCACTGTGAGACTATTGCATGTCCCCATGCAACAAAAATTGTGAGCCTCCTCCTCCTACTGCATTTGCTCTGAGACTTTAGCCAAAACATCCAACCTCTTCTTGTTTTTCTTTGCTGCAACTGCCATCCCAGGCTTCCTCATGAGAAATCTATACTTGAGGTTAATGAGAGCCCTGTTTAGCTTCTTGTTTTTCCTTTTTAGTTTTTTGTTCTTCTTGTGCCATAGAACCAAATGAATCATAGTGTTATCATGGATAATCTTATCCAACTTGTTTTGTTCTTTTAAGGCTTCATTTTCCCTCTAGATGTGCCTATTTAGAACCTCTAGCTCATAGATTCCCTACTTAAGTGAGCTAGTCAAAGTCTCTTGTGATGTGGCTGGCTGCTCAGGTTGGATGAAGTCCCTTGATCCACTGATGTATTCTTTTGCTCCAGTGACTCAATGTAATCATAAATCTGCTGTTGGATTGGATCAATTCCTGGAGAGACTCTCTTTGGGCTGCTTTCAAAGTTTTGTTGAGGAGAGTGTTGTGGGCTCTGCTCAAATGAGATATTGTCTTGGGACTGAGTTGGAGTTTCTTCCCCCAAATCTATGAACTGAGTCCCTTTTGATTTTGCTTTCTTCACTTTTTCCTTGAGTCTAGAACTTCTCCTCAAACTTTGGGAGCCTATGATTTCTTCCTCTATAACCTGTCTTCTTTTCCCCTTCTCCTTCTCTTTCTTGAACTGATCTTTGATGTTGACTAATCTCTCAGAAAGTAATTTTTCATCCTCCGGTGAAGGTTCAAGAGTATTTTTATGGATTTCCTCAACTTTTTCTTTCATATTTCTCCTCCGTTTGTCTACTTTCTGATCTCTGTTAATGTTTCAGAGATGGGCTCTTCTTCACTGTTTTTCTATGCTAAAGTTTCAAGAGTGTTTTGAATGGTGAGACTAGTTTTCCTTCTCCTACTTCTTTTGACAAAACTTCCTCAGGCAATTTTGGTGCATCTTGGAAAAGGTTCTGATAAAAAATTTCTCCCATGTGTCCCCTACACTCTTTAAGTGTTATTCAACTAAAATTTTTACTAGACCATGGTGATTAAGATTGGTTTCTATGGCTTCCATTTTCTTCTGAATAATAGTGGCCATTCTCCTCAAACTATTCAACAGGAAAAATGGGAGATTGATGGTTCCATTTTCAAGAAAATTCATCAACAGTCTTATGTGATATACATACATGGAACCAAATCTTTCCTCGCATGTTATAAATTTTTGCAAAATTAATAACATGCTACTCCATTTATCCTTAAGTGCAGAGATGGGAATTCCTCTCCTAAAAATTGAAGTGTCCATACTTGGATTTTGGAGAATGACTTTCCAAGTTTCATCATGGAATTCTTTGTTCTTGAACCACCTCTCTCCTACGCTTAGTAGCTTGGTTGCTTCAACAATAAAAGACTCGGCCATTGTAAAATTTATGTCACCAATCTCCACGTCCATTCCATCAAATGATCTGGCAAATGAATTGGTGATTTCTTTATGGTGACCATCAAATTTTTCAATGAAACTCAGCCAACTAGCTTTCTTCAACATTCCTTTCAACTGAGGATAACCTTCCATGTACTTCACTCCTATAGGTTCTGTTATGATGATGAGACCCATTACTCCTGTTCTTTGCTTTTCTTCAAAATTCCCTTCACCGTCTGAGAAATGAAGTGACTACGTGAAGAAGACTGTGTATATGGTAGTGGAACAACTAGTATATGGAAGCAAAAATAGTTATGGATATGGGGATGAAATGGCAGAGTATGTGGAAGGAAAACAACTATGAGTAGGAGATAAAATGTCTGTACATATAGGGTATACAAAACAGAGAAACTGTATGTGTGAAATATGTAGAAACAAAGTGTGTAGAAGATATATGAAATGGAGTGGCTGCACAAGTAAATTGTGTGAAAAATAGAGTGATTGCTATACATGGAGAATACGAAAACAGAATGACTATGTGTTCAATGTAACAGTTCGTTTGTATGCACAAGAAGGTTACAGAGGTATAAGAGAGAACTCGGTGTAATAAATGAACAATAGGGTTTTGAAGAGTTGTATTCAAATGGGTTATGTCATGAATCTAACCGTTTAATAGGTGTGCTAGAGAAGTACAGTTAAGTACAAGTCAAAAATAGAGATTGCATCATTAGACCGTTAGGCATTAAATTCGGAAGGTGTGGTGGAATCATCAGGACAATCAAATCTCATAATGATAAATCAAGGAGTAGTGTGATTATACGAGTTATACAACTGATGTTTTGTATTGCTATTTGGAATAACTTTTTGTTCTTACCTCTAGAACCATACCTTTTGCTTGCTAATCTTTTGTTGTTTGCTTCTTCAGGTGCTTAGATGTTGATATGTCTTCAAAAGGCGTTTTCTCCTCCATTACCTGCATATGAAATTTATTATGAACTGGCCTCTTTATTCTTGAACTGATGATCAAATTGTTGCTGCAGAGTCAGATTGACTGCAAAATAGGATTAGCTACGGAACGGGAAAATTGCGGAATGTAAAACTGAGAATAAAATGTGACTTTATGAATGAATGAAATGGAGATGGCTGTGTGGGTGAAAATATGAAAAAATGAAAAAAAAATGAAAAATGGAGATGGAAGAAATGCTGGAGAAGAATTGTTTTTCGTGGAATATGGTAGTGGAGTGAAGTGAAACTTGCAGAAGTAAAATAAAATGAAATGAAATAAAATAATGAATTTTTCAGAATGCGTAATGAGTCACCATTTTTTGGAAAATATAGTGTGTCAGTCTTCTGATTTTCACCTTGTATTTTCTGTATTAGCATGCCAATCAGTGATTGGTTTTCAACCTTATACAATTTTTTTTTTCATTGATGAAAAGAACAAAGACTAAGTTGGTGGAGAAGATGGATTTTTCTTCACGAACTTCATTTCAGAATTATTTTGAAAGATCTTGATGAACTCCTCCTTTGAGATTAGTTTTTGATAAATTTTCAACCTATGACCATTCACAAGGAGAGGAGTTTAATTCTTATATATTGTTCTAATTCTTACTGCTCCATTACTGAAAACTTTTTCAATCTCATACGACTCAAGCCAATGAGTTTGAAACTTTCCTTGAAAATCTCTAAACTTTGAATCAAATAACAATGCCTAATCTCCCTCTTGAAACTTTTTATCCTTGATGTATTTGTCATGCCACTTAGCCCTTTGTTGCTGAACTAGACCAGTTCTTTGAACAACCTCTTGTCTGATTTCTTCAAGTTCATTTAACTACCCTAGTCTATGCTTTTGAGCTTCTAATAAATCCATCCCCAACTAGATTTCCATCTTGAAAGTTTTGACTTGGAACTCTATGGGGAATAGTTTTTGCATTCCATAAACAAGTTCATGGGGTGTATGCCTTGTTGTGTTCCTCCATGTAGTTCTATAGGACCATAAGGCTTCAGGAAGCCTTTCTGCCCAATCTCTTCTATGTAGATGCATAGTTTTGGTGAGGATTCCTTCAATCACTTTATTTGTAGATTCTATTTGACCATTTGCTTGTGGATGACAGGGAGTGGATTTCCTATGCTTGATCTTGTACTCTTCCATAAGTCTCTCCATCATGTTGGATGTGAATTGAGCTCCCTAATCTATCACAATTTCTCTTGGAACACCAAAGCGAGTAAAAATATCCTAAAAAAGAAAAGTAACTACAGATTTTTCGTTAACAAAAAGTAATGCTTTGGCTTCTACCCATTTGGTGACATAATCAATGCATACCAATACATACTTTTTCTGCTTGGTTGGAGGATTAAGAGGTCCAATAAAGTCTAAAGCCCATTTTTCAAAGGGTTCGATAAGTACCTGAGGTTGTAATGGAATTTTATTTGAGGGGGCAGGTTTCCCTACCCTTTGGCAGCTGTCGCACCTTCTAACATATTCTTTAGCATCTTTGAAGATGGATGACCAATAATATCCTAAAGAAAGGATTTTATAGGTTGTCCTTTTGTCAGCAAAGTGTCCACCACATAGCTCATCATGACATGCTTTGAGAATATCAGGCATTTCATCTTCCCTGACACACCTTCTGATCATAAGATCTAGCCCCGTTTTATACAATTTGTTAGTGATCCATGAATATCTTGCACTATTTTGAATAATCTTTCTTTTCTCTCTAGGAAATAAATGTGAAGGTAACTTCCCTGTAACCAAGTAGTTAGCAACATCTGCAAACCAAGGAGTTAGTTACTGTAAATAGATATTCATTAGGAAACTTATCCTCAACCGGAGAGTCTTCTTTGATATTCTGAATCCTGGACAAGAAATCATCAACTGTGTTTTGTTTTCCAGGTCTATCTAGCACAATAATGTTGAATTATTGCAAAAGCAAAAGCCATCTTGTAACTCTGCCATTAGTAATATGTTTATTCATCAAATATCTAAATGCAGAGTGATCTGTATGAACAAAAGTTTCATAGCATGTTATATAGTGTCTGAACTTGTTAATTGCATGAACAACAACTAAGAATTCTTTTTCAGTCACAATATAATTCAACTCAGTGGGAGTCAAATTTTTATTTGTGTAGTAAATGGCATAAGGAATCGAATCTTTTTGTCCCAATACAGCTCTTAGAGCTGTATCTGAAGCATCTGTAGAAATATGGAAAGGATGTTTCCAATTTGGTCCTCTCAAGATAGGTGTTTTAGATATTTTTGCTTTCAAGGTTTCAAATGCTAATTGGCAATCCTTGAATTCACAATCTTTTGTAAGCAATTTGAAGAGTGGAGATGCTACTTTGGTAAAGTTTTCTATAAGCCTTCTATAATATCCTGTAAATCCTAGAAAACTTCTAACATCTTTTTCGCAATTTGGAATTGGTAACTTAGAGATGACTCCAACTTTTGATTTGTCTGCTTTAATCCCATCTCCTGAAATGTGATGTCCTAAAACAATACCTTCTATAAACATCATAAATCATTTTTCATGGCTTAGTGAAAGGTTTGTTTCTTTACATCTTTCAAGGAATTTTTCCAAATTTCCAAAGCTTTTTCAAATGTGTTACCATAGACTGTAAAATCATCCATATATACCTCTACATAATCATGTATTAGATCAGAAAAAATTCCTAGTACTACTCTTTGGAATGTTACTGGTGCATTACATAACCCAAAATGAAGCACTCGGTAGGCAAAAGTTCCTCATGGACAAGTAAATGTGGTTTTATCCTGATCCTCAGGTGCTACTTGAATTTGATTATAACCACTAAAACCATCCAAGAATCAGAAATACGTTTTACCTGCTAATGTATCTAAAACCTGATCTATAAAGGGAAAAGGAAAGTGATCTTTCAAGGTTGCTTTATTCAATTCTTGGTAATCAATGCACACCCTCCATTTACCATTCTTTTTAGGCACAATTACCAAAGGAGAAACCCATTGGCTATCTGAGATTGGGTAAATGAAGTTTACATTGAGTAATTTTTGGAGCTCTTCTTTCACAATCTCCCTAAGATTTGGATTCATTCTTTTTTGAGGTTGTCTGATTGGTCTACTGTTTTCTTCAATATAGATATGATGGATACAAGTCTTAGGATCAATACCTTTCATGTCGGTATACTCCCATGCAAATGCAACATAATGCTTTTGTAATATTTTGGTTAACTCTTCTTGTTGTAATTTCTCCAAATTTTTGTTTATGTTCAATGTCCTACTTAGAAAAATTTCAATTGTATAGCCACCAAAGTCTTCCATAGAATAGAGAGACATCTTCCTAGATGACAAGTATTCAATATTAGATTTTTCCTGGAATTGTGCATGATCATATTTTGAAGATGTTTCAAAATTTTCCAATGTGTTCAAAATTTGACTATCTTCACTAATTTATGATATGGTAAAGATAGGCCGAATAACATCTTCATCATCAATCCATTCCTTGTCATCTATTTCTGTGATTGCTTTTACTAGAGGATACAAAGTAAATTTCTTTGTTGAATTACCATCAGAAATGTACATATCACTAGATCTACAACTAATAAAAGCATCAGCTGTGGTTAACCAAGGTCTTCCTAATATGAGTGGGTGTCCTCCTAAATTATTCTTGGGAGTTAAAATCAATAGGATATTCCCATGAATATAAGGAGACTAAAATGTCTTCTAGCACACCATCTGGTTTAATCACTGATCTATTTGCAAGTTGTAGTAAGGTAGGTGTGTAAAGAAGGTTAGGAAGTTTAAGCCGCTTCATAGTTTGTCTACTCATAATGTTTATTGCTTCCCTTAAGTCAATCAATGTGTTTGGAATTTCAATCCCATTTATATGTGTCTTGACAATTGTTCTTCCTGGATCCACATATTTCTGCATGGCAATCTTTCCCATCGTGATATCTGCTATCTTTCCTACCAGGTGAATTCTTTTTGTTTCTCTTGGTTTTCTTCCTGGTCTTTTGACGCTCAACTCCTTTATTGTCTTATCTAGAATTGGAATTTCTCTAATGGCTTGTAACAAAGGAATTTTGATACAAACATTCTTCAATTCATCTAGGAAGTCATAATTGGGCAACAATATTTGTTTTTATACTCCTCTATCAATTTGTAATCTCTCAGGAAAAGGGGTGTAGAAGTAGATGCTGGTTGCTCAATGATAGGAGCTGTGTTTATTGACTCTTTTTGTTTTCCTTTTTCAATGGTTTGGTTTTGGAGGGATGTTCCCTCAAAAATTTTACTGACTTTTACAGAATCATCCTCAGAAGCATCTTGTTCTTGAATGACTATAGAAGGTTTTTCCTTTTCTAATATCCTACCAAATCTAAGTTGAACATCATTAAGATCTAGAAGAGAAATCATATAAGTAGGAAATTGTTGTCCTTCTACCATGTAAGCATTCTGAGGGTTTTTATTATTGGGGTTTGGCAATGGTTTGCATGGTAGTTGATTTGGTTTTTGTTGAAATGGAAGTAAGAGTTGAGGATTTTGACTTTGTTGTGGAGGTTGTTGTGGAAATGGCAATGAAAGGTGAGGGCTTTGATTTGGAAGTTGTGGTTGCTGATTTTGTTGCTGATTTTGTGGGGGAGGATAACTCTGATAGGAAGGAGGATATTGATAATATTGAGCGAATCTCCCATAAGGATTTTGTACCCCTTGTGCCCATGGTTGAGATTGATACTGAGTTTGAGGTCGAGGCCAAGGTTGCTGCCAAGAATTCCGGTTTGGTGGGGGCTGAAAATAAGTTGGATTTTTAAATCCTTGATTTTGTTGCCCTTTCCAAGGTCTTCTTGCAACAAAAAAAGAGGTTCTACAGAATTTGGGACTATTTCCTCTTGAAAGACAACCTTAAGACTTGGGATTGAAGGACAACCCTTGGCCTCATGACTTTCTGAACAAATCATACAAGTTTCTACAATTTTTGCATCTAAAGGGCATTCCCTTAGAGCATGTTCCTTTCTACATTTTGGACAAAAGATGGCTAAAGCATAAACCTCTATTTTCTGCTTGCTTTGGATTTTTATGGTGTCTAGCTGCTCACTAAGGCTCCCTAAAATATTGGTTTTAAACTCATCAAGAATATTGCCAATTTCTGCCCTACTTACAGATCCGGTTGCAGATTTGTTTGCTCTAACAAGAGAAGGATCTCTCGGTCCTTTCCCAGTTTTAGATTTCCCTCTTGAGATATGAACACATGGTTCTGCTATGTCATTCAATGGAAGTTGAGAGATGTCTCCCTTTCCCATCATGTTAAGGATATCTATCCATTCATCTCTAATGGCCTTTAACAAAAGAGATTTCAAAGTTTCTTCATCTAAATTGTTCATTTTTGCTCTTTTCAAATTGTAGTTGAATCTTTCAAGCAAATCCTCTAAGTTTTCATCTTCTTTTGGCATCATTTTGAACACTTCATCCTTATGATTGTTAGGCATACAATAATCCAAGTATCTATCCAAAAATGTCTGTTTCATGTTATTCCATGTTCTAATGGATTGAGTGACTAACCCCATAAACCATTTCAAAGCAACCCCTTTTAGCGTTGAAGGGAACAATTTGAGTTTTTTAGAGTCTTCTAGATAGTCATAGGTTCTGCACAAGAGTTCAAATTCAAACAAAAATGTTTCAAGGTCCTCACTTCTCAACCCATAAAAGTTTGGAAGGACAGAGGATGATATGTTTTTCATTGTGGTATGTGTTTCCTCATCTACTATAGGGAATCCAAATGAGTTATCTATTCCCCTATTTCCTCTGCCTCCTCCATTATTACCTCTACCTTCTCCATTGTTACCTCTACCTCCTCCATTGTTTCCTCTACCTCTCCTTCTACCTCCTCTTCCAAATAATGAGAATTCTCCATCTTGTTCTTCTTCTGCCATTATAGTTTCTTCAGAGTCCTCTGGTTCTTCTATTAATGGATTATGGGAGAGAGTTTCTACTTCTTCTTCTTCACTAGATATTCCTACTTCCTCAACTATAATAGGCTCCCCTGTAGAGGTGAAAAAGGTGTTCTCTCCTAGGTCTGTTTTAGTAGATGAAGTGGGATAATCTTCTAACTGAGTTGCTGTCCCTTAAATTCCAGGAATCCTATAGTTGGGAGTATGAGTCTGGGATGAAGGTGTGTCTTTTCTAACTCTTGGTGGAGTAGGTGCAGTTGTGGAAATCAAACTTCTGCCCCTAGCTATAAATCTACCCCTAGAGTCTCTTTCTCTATGCATGTCATTGTTTTGTTGTTGTTGTTGTTTGTTGTTTTTTGTTTTGTTTTGTTTTGGTTTTTTTTTGTTTTTTTGTTTTTTTGTTTTTTGTTTTGTTTTGTTTTTCGTTTTTGTTTTTTGTTTTTTTTCGTTTTGTTTTCGTTTTTTTTTTTTTTGTTTTTTTTTTTGCTTTGTTGTTGTTTTTTTTAATTTTTTTTTTTTTTTTAATTTTAATTTTAATTTTATATTTATATTTATTTTTATTTTATGAATGTAAGAGATAAGACTACCTAGTTACACTTCCCTGACAACGGTGCCAAAATGATCAGTCAATTTAGTGTCCTAAATTGCTACATAAATGATCAATTCAGGTATCGTAAATTGATGAAGTGTAGTGCACTATATGTGCTAGATGACTATGTGTGGGTTTCATCTTGCAATTCTTTCTCGTGCTCGTCTTCTTCAATAACTACATCCTTGAATACGTCAGTGTTCTCCATAAAGGACAATATATTCTAGTTATCAATAAAAATGCATAAGTTAGTTATATTTTTAGTGATGGATGGTTTATAAATAATCTCTACATAAAACCCATCGCTAAGCGGTGACAACCTAGCAACAACATTTTCTAATGCATCCACAATTGTGTTATGCATTCTAGAAACATAAATAATATTGAAATCTTGGAAATGAGAAATCAAACACAATAACTCTTGTTGATACCCTTTTAGATGAGGTGACACATTGTGTATAGTATCATGTACCTATCGTATGACAATTTCTGAGTTATCTACTACTTTGAGGACTACAACATTAAGGTCAATGGCTCTTTACAAACCCAAGATGAGTGCTTCATATTCCGTGGTGTTATTAGTGCACTCAAATTCCAAGCAATTGGAGATCAAATGTTTCCTCTTTTGTGGTTCTATTAAAACACAACTAGCTCTAGATCCCTCTTGTGTCTTAGAACCATCAAAATATAGTGTCCAAACGTCGTATGTACAAGGACTATGTACTGCACTAGTACTACTATTACAACTACTACTACTAGTGGTATAAATATCATTTACGCCAATTGGACTAGGAAGGAGTTCTAACTATGTGTCAGGTGGGACTAGGGATGGCTGAGCAAGATAGCACCCCATATCATTTTCAAGAAAGAAATTTCCAAAGATAATATCTACAAAAGCCATTGGATCATTTTTTACTTCGAAGGAAGTAATCGTGTGTTTCATGTATTGCTCTGAAATCATCAAGATATGATTGTTCCTGCCCTTGTATGGAAGCCATAAATGTGATCAATTTGTACCAAAATAGCCCAATAACTTGTTGGACTAGTCTCTTCTCAACAATACACTGTATGCTTCTGGAATGTCCACAATTACTATATTTATACATTGGTGAACTCATTGGTCATATGATAAGATAATTAGCACATTTTTGAGTTCACCAATCACATTGAAAAGAGTGTTGTCCAGCTGAATGATTTGTGCATCTGTTTTATCCCATTTTTCATTGATTTTATTTGCTATTGATAAAGGCATTAAGTTAATAGACACAACAAAATAAAGTAAGACATTGTGCACATTATAGTTAAAAATTTCGAACGTTAACAAAAATGAAGGGTAGAGTGTGTTTTCATCTAACATTAAAGCATTAAGTATAGATTTGAGGGAACTAGAGAACATACCAAATCCCTTTTACGAAGAAGCACTGTTACCAGAGGCACATTGTTCGAGTGCACAGACAAGCAGTTCTTGCTGGCTTGTGATATTTTTCAGTTTGAAGAGTGAAATATTCGTGCGAGCTTTCTTCCTCTCATCAACTATGTTATAATCTAGTGTGGGAGACATTGTCGCGGTGTCTGGAAAAGTTTCTTTATTTTCTAATTCTGGAATTATGGGCTTACTTTTTTTGTTCATGAAAGTACATTTCATTGTAACTGCATTGCCAAACTTTCTCTAAGTGTTATGGGATGAGTTTACAGGTGGTGTGATATTTCTCAACAATTTCTATTTCAATTTATGCTTCGTCAACTCTTGTGCGGTCGACCCTTCGCTTCTCAAGTTTTATCTAGTGTTATTTTGTTGAGATGGTGCCTCACTCAATGGTTGTTCTTCAACACTCTTCTTCTCAGTTGTGAAAACACAACTGAGTGTTTTCACTTTGTTTCCAACATTCACAGTTTCTTCGACTATAACATTCTATTCCTTCTCTTCCGTACGCTCAGTCTGCTCATATAAAAGCATTATATCAATAATGTGCACAACAAGAGAATTAATCTTGTGGTTCCATTGCATTCATGTCTTCTTTGAATGATACTCTTGATGAAATGAAAGGTACTGATCGATACCCATACTCTCAACATTCTACACAACATTCGATCTCTTTGCAGACTTGGTCGGCTGGTTGTTATTGTTGCCAAAGTTAGCAACCATTCTTAGAATGTTGAATCTAGGAGTCTTGCTTCTTACGATGGTCTCACCTGACCTTTGTTTCAATTCTATCAACTCATTGGAAAAGACTTGATGGTATGGGTCAAGTTCTCATGATCTGTTGCTTCTTTCTCCTTGGCCTTGCTTACGGAGGCCTAAGGAATTTTCCTTGTGTCTTTGGAGTCATTCATTGATTCTTCATCTACGATGAATCCAATTGCACGTAAGTCCTTTTCAACTATGATTGGCTCTTCGAAATTTTAAGGCAAATTTGGCTTCACAAATCTTTTCATGAACTGCATAATGCTTATTGGTAAGGAAGATGTGAAATAAGTGATGGTGATGGAGTCATGAGGTTTTTTGTCTGTTGGAAAGATATTCAAGATATGGTTAAACCTCTAATTGAAATCTTTCACTTTCCCTTCATGCTCCATCATAAGACTACTCAAATCTCTAAAAAGCATGGTGGGGGTTTTATCATCTGTAAATTTCTCAAGAAACAATTTCTTAAAACCCCTCCAATTTTGGATTGAGTTCATAGGAAGGTTGTGATACCATACAACTTCTCTTCCATCTAAGGTACATGGAAAAAGTCTACATGCAACATCATCATAACATACCTCAAGCATTTTCATATGCAGGTAAAATTTGTCTAGGTGGTCCTCCGCCTTTACTGCTTTTTTAGAGTCATACTTTGTTAACAACTTCTCTGGGTGCCTTGACATCTTATGTAACACACCCAAAATTGAAAGTGGGCCCTGATTCTTCCAGTCCAGATCTTGGTATGCCATGTCTTCATCATTGTTTCCCCCCTCTTCATTAAAATCCGAGGGGTCTCCTCCTTCTTCTTCACTGCCTAACCCATGAAAGGTATCATCCGAGAGTACAATGTTATCACTATCACCATCATTGAAGGATGGAGGCTGCTCTATTTTTTATACATTCTCATTAGAGCCTATTAACTCTTCAAGGGTGGAAAGAACCAAATCTTCAACTATTCAAACCACTATCCTAGTGGGGGTGGTTGGGTTCTTCTTTAGAAAAATGGAATATTATGTACTTTGGGTATCAATCCAATAACTCTTGCAAAAGTATAGGTGATAAGGTGAATGGTCTAGATTTGGTCGTAAGAGATCTCACAATTTTGTATAGTATCAGGTTGAGAAGGATTACCAACTTCAGGAATATGCACAAGGGAGGTGCTGGAAATAGGATTTGAGTGGGTGAGGTTATCAGCCATAAAAAAATGGTTTCCCTCCTTCTAGCACCAGAAATGTTGATGTCGCTGGACCCACCAACATTCAAGGGGTCTCCCTAATATGTGGTCCCAATTAAACCTCACACCATTTGGGATAGTAGCCCCATCTAGAATATAACCTAGTTGTCGATTTCTTAAAGATTTTCCTTGTCTCTAACTATCAACAAGAGAGACGAATACAAATGTGCCTTCGAAAAGAAAGTGAGTGTGCCTAGTGAGTGTTCATTTGTAAGTGTGTCAAGGTTCTTCTATTGTAGAGGGAGAAAAGAAAGTGAACCTCTAAGAAAGAGGTAATAGTACCACCCTACTAGAGACACACGTAACCAAGAAGGATCCATCTAACATCTAGCGGAATAGTCCACAAAGATGTGACATTCAATAGAACCAATTAACAAGAGAAATCTGTATAATATCTACTGGAATAGTCCATAAGGATGTGACAGTGATTGTAACCATTACATCACATTCTCAATATGATAAGTACTAAAATAACTGAAATAGTTCAACTACTTCAGCGAAAATGAAAGCAAGCATGAATTACAAACATCCAAAGAATAGTCTTACAAATATTCATAATTCATGCATGAAAAATGTGTTGGCCATGACTTCTTCTATTAAGTAAAAATTCCAAGGCACATGTATACAATGAACACCACTAGCTCCAATAGTGGATCATTGGAGCCACTCCTTACTCCCCAAAGGAACTAGCTCGTCTCTTTAATGCTTGTGGGAGGAGCAAAGGTGAAAATTCCTTTGGCATACAATGAGGGTGTATTTATAACCAATGAGGTGATGCTTCAACTTCCTTGTGACTCTTTGACTATCCTCATGAATCTTTGACTTCCTATGACTTTTTGAATTTACATGACTCTTCATATTCTGAATGTGTCCTTTGGACTTCCACTTTACAAAACATTTTGAACAGATAATTACATAATCCACAATGATGATGTGGCATATGATAAGTCATTACATGACATGACATGACATTGTTGACATGAACTACTTGATGACATGGCCATGTAAAACCATTTCTCGTGTTTCTTGCTACATGTCTTCTTTGAGGATGCTCTTCTATCCACCTCCTTATGGCTTAGATGTAAGGATTCTTCAATGATATCAAATCTTGGGTTATGGTCACAAACTGGTGTTTCTTTTATTTTCTCTTGATTGATCAACTTGCATAATCAGCTACAAGGATGTCTTTCAGCATGTTTCCCTCCTCCATCTTCTTCTTATCATATTTTCATGGTATGATAGAGTACCTGAATCTGCAATTCACTCATGACGAGATGACATCACTCTAATAAAACCCCTAGTCTAAGATGGCACATGTTGATCCACTGATTGAGTCGGAACCAGGTTGTAGTCTAGGAGAGAGGCTAAGTGACTACATAATTGCGTAGTTCAAGAGCTCAAGAGTGAAGCTTGAGCCTTGATATTGTGCAATGCGCAGTCCAGTCTGGACTGGGGAAGGAAACTACGCAGTATGGGAGATTAGTGTGACAAAATGAGGGGATGGGAACTGGTTTATAATATTAGATAGTTCTAGGAGGCAAAGGAGGTTTCCTAACTGCGAAATTGTGTAGCTCAAGAGCTCAAGGTTTGAGCTTGATCTCAAAGATTGTATAATGCACAATTGAGGCCAGTATGGGAGCTAGATTGCACATTGTTTGGGGCCAAGGTCTCGGTTTGAGCATTGGAATTGAGTAGTGCACAGTCTTAGGAGGAAGGAACTACACATTTCATAGTAGAAAGGGACAAGGCTACAACTTTAAGGCTAGAACTATGTAATGCGCAGTTAGAGAAAGTCATATGAGGCTAAGTTGTTGGGAAATTTCTGAAAATCGGCTAAGTGTGGGATCATTGAACTGATGTGATTAATGAAATTACTTGAACCACAACAAATATCATCCATGACACATGAACCACAAATTTCCCTTAGTGCAACAACTTTGTGATGACTTACGACAAGTGTGACACCAAAGATACACTTTGTGATGATCGTGATGACACTTGTGTGACAACGCTTAAAAATTTAGGAATGAATGTGACAAATAGTTACATGGTTAGATCAAATCATTGGCACAAAGGTAACCCCTTGAAACCAACAAAACAAGCTTCTACACATTATGCGACAACTATCATGCGAACATACGACATTTTTCCTTTCTTGCAAATGGGACCAAAACACTTAAAGAAAACACATCAAATGGACTTAAATGTTTGCACCAACCAAATGCAAGACCAAGGTAGGAACTAAAATTTGGTGTAGGCCAAAATTTTGGAGGGTATTGTAGCAATGACAACATCTTACCATCCACAGGCTAATGGGAAAGTGGAAAGTACTAATAAAGTGCTCAAAGAATTCTTAAAAAAATTGTGGTAGGTCACCATTCAGATTAGACTAAAAGACTTTTCAAGGTGTTATGGGCTTATAAAACTATTTGGAATAATACCACAGGTTTTTCTCCTTATGAACTTTTGTATGGTAAGAATCCTATCTTTCCCATTGAATTTTAAATAAAGACACTCAAAATTTCCTTGGAGGTGAATCTAGATTTGACCTCAACATAGAAACACTGATTATATCAACTAAATGAGTTAGGAGAATTGTGCTTGGTTGTTGTGCAACATGTTGATATAATATAATAGAAGCATGACAAGTGGCATGAAATATTTATAAAAAATAAGGTGTTTCAAAAAGGTGATTGGGCTCTACTGTATGATTCCATATTTTAATATTTTAAGGCAAAGCTCTGTATGCAGTATTTGGCAATGGGATTGTAAGACTAAGAAACATTGATGGGTCACAAACATCCTTTCTTTCTAATGGAAATCATCTTCAGTTGTACCATAAGCCAACTTCTAAGGATTCATTATTAACACTGTCTCAGATTTAGACCTTGAAGTTTTTGGGGAAAAGGAAAAATTTCCTGTGCTACGAGGCATTTAATTTATTCTCATTAAAATAAATAAACAAATAAATAAAGCTATAGAATAAGAATAAAAATAAAATAATAATGTCTAATGGTGAAAACCCCTTTGGAGTGTGGTTAGATGAAGTGACAAAAAACTATCTTGTTGACGGCCAACACATATTTTCTTTTGCAGTTAAAACCTTATGATATTTTTTACATTTCACCTATAATTGGTTTTCTACTGTTGACGGTTTGATATTTTTGTTGACACTATAGTTGATATAGAAGATGGAGTGTCATTGTTGATACACATCAGATGCACCTACCAACAACTGTAACTTGTTGTTGATATAAACGAGACTCTACTTGTACTTGTTGATTATTATAAGTTGTTAATATAAGAGTATATGGTACCTATGCCTACTAATCACCATAATTTGTTGTTGAATACCATACTGTATCTTCACTTGCTTATCACTACAAATTATTATTGATACAAACTAGATGTATCTATACCTGCTAATCATCACAAGCTGTTGTTGCAGATACACCACATGTACTTGCTATTCTTAGCAAGATCGTGATTGTTTCTTGTATTTTTGTGTTGTTACAAGGGATTTTTCTGACACACAATTCTTTTGTACTGTCATGACCAGATTGATAGACTTCACCAAAGACAATTGCCACAAATTCACTACCATGTATTTTCAAACGAGTTAGAAATTCCCTCATAGTTACCATGTCAACATGATTGGTAAGTCTACAAAAGGTAAAATTCTATTATTAACTCACATTGTTGTTATTAAGAATGGCATGACTCTTCTATTACATTGACTGAGGATGACCATCATTTCGAGTTTGGGGGTATATTTGTATCATACTATTGTATGATACACCATCACTACCATGATTTGGCATATGATAATCAAATCACGTATTCATAACACCATTTAGCATTCTGCTAATGTTACTCTAATGAAATTTGATATGACTATTTTGAAGTCCCTATGAATCATTTACCATTTACTAATTACAACATAAAAAATTGAATTATACCTTGCCATAACTAAAACCATAACTAAAACTTGCCAATTCCACCAAACTTGACATTATCCTTTCAACAGGCATTTGCATCAAAAAGTGATGCAATTGTAGCAACCTTTTTGACAGTAAAAAAACCATGGGTGGAGTAGCATGCGAAAATGAACCAGAATCTACCTATTCCTTAGTGTATAATCTAAGAACTCATGGGATATTCTAGGTTGTAGGATGGTTGGCATAATTTAATAGGTTGCAAGGGTTTAATGAAAAAATTGCTTTAGAATTTGCACAAAATTTGAATGCACATGACTTAGTGGTAAGGGGAGTACAAATTTGTATTACATAGGATGTTATTTCGAGATTAACAACCCTACCTTAGACAAGATTTCCCTAGTTTAGAAGGCAAATTGCAGTTCCAATGGCCAAAGCTACATTTTTACAAGAAGGTGAGGCTATAAGGTACAAAAGGAGAGGAGTGGATAGAACTTCTATTCTGCATCACTGGAAAGATGTAGATTGATTCATTCAAAATTGTATAACTTGTGAAGGATGATTTGGGTTTATTTTTAATTACCATTTCTAGTTGTTGGCTCATTTGCGTAACAAGAAATTAAGCATCATGCCCTACCATATTTTGAAATCATTCCAACACATAATTGATGTTGTTCGACATGCCAAACACCTGGAAGCATGTGTGGCCAATCATGGGTTCATTAACTTGATTATTGTTGTTTCATTGGAACAATAGGGGAGTACATGGGAAAGGTTGTTGACCAATGCAAGAGCATCAACTCAAGAAGAGGAAAAAGAGAGTGAGCCAAAGGAAGGCACTAAAAAAAAAGAAAAGAAGGAAAAACCTAGTAGAAGAAGTGTTTCCTCTGCCAAGACACCTATTTGAATCCCTTTGGACGAAGTCCCTATAGAATCTTCTCCTATTGATACACTAGTCAAATACTCTTGCACTAGAAAAGGAGATATTGTTGAAACATTGGTAGATGTTTCTAGTGGAAAAAATTAAGGTTATTAATATGGAGCATGCCCTATTGACGAAGAACAACCACCACACAATAAGGTGAAGAAAATGTTATTAAAGACACCTATGGAAGAAAAATTCCCAAGGAAAAGGTTTAAAATAACCATTACATCATCATTTGATCCATCATCTGGGACCTTCGTTGTCACTAAAGAATTGAAAAAGTCATAGGAGAAGGTTATTGAAGATAAATAAGAGGAATTAAATAAAAAACAAGGTCAAGACCCCCCACCTCGTAAGTTTAAGGCTGATCCTTTGTTTCAAAAAATTAATTATTTAAGAAAATAAAAATTCGAAAATTAAAGAAACCAACTTGATATCCTTAAGGAAGAAATTTGATTTAAGAAACAATTAGGGTTAGAAAACTTGGTTGAGATTCTTGAAGAAATTGGTTATGTAAAGGAAGAAATTAAAACGCTGATGATTTTTTCAGTGGGAGTCCAATTAGAAGTTGAAGTGGAGAGTGTTAAATTTTGGACTACAACACAAGAACTTGTCGACGATACTGCTATCACATTTAAGGAGCCAACAGTTGAAACAAAGCAACCTGAGGACTTTTGAGCTACACCACAAGAACCTGTTGATGACACTGCTACTACACAAGTACCAACAGTCAAAGTAGAGTGGCCTGAGGGGAATGAAAATGTTGATACACAAGAACCTATTAATGATATTAATGCTACATAAGAACCAATAGTTGAGGTAGATCAACTAGAGTAAAAAGGAGAAGAATTGAAAGAATGGGGAAAATTGCAAGAAACTGTTGAAATCACTATTGTAACAATAGTATACTCACAATAACAATAATGGATGAAGCACATCCTAATTATGAAGTGCATGTGAATTTGTAATTTTTATTTGTTGAACTAAGTAAATGGAAATGATTGGTAGTCTCATTTCAAGAATAAATGATCTCTTTGAGTGAGGATGAGAAAATTTTACAAAATATTAAGAGGGTTTGGTCCCAAGAGCTAATGCTTCAAATATTAAAGTGGGATAAGAGGAAGAAGTAAGAAATGCAAGTGAATAATTTACAAGAGGAAGTTTGACTATTACAGGAGGACAAAGAAAAAATGTATGACCTGGAAAATAGTGCATTGAGTTGTAGGAGACATTTCCTTCCTATCCTTTGTTCTTACAAGAAAAAAATTTCCTCTTTAAATTAACAATGGTAAAATAGTAGAGACCATACAAGAGATTGATTTCCAAGCCTTTATGGATACATTTCAATAGGCTAATTTCGTGGAAAAACATTTGTTGTGTTAGTTGTACCTACATGAGTATGTTTGTTTTGGAGAGAAAACTTTTAACTTACAAAGGTATGTTTGTTTTGGAGAGAAAAATTTTAACTTCCCACCTTTGTAAGAGAAATCCAGTTGTGGGGTCACCCCTTTTGTGCAAAATCAAGATAGTTGGAAAGTAGCTCATGATATTGTAACAACAAACTTGAAATTCATACCATTATATGTTCAAAATGATCCAAGGTCTACTAATGAGGTTTTAAGAGAATATAATAGATTTTTGTAGTCTTCAGGGGCAAGGGATTAGGTAATGAAAATTAGAAATAAGGTTTTAGAACATTGTTCCAGAAGTATTGAATTGATTAAATAGGATGCATTGGATGACAGCAGGCTAAGGTGGAAAGTGTGTGATGAAAAATTGAGAAATGAGGACCCTTATTGTTTCTAAAACTTTGTGCATGTTCTTTCTAGGTCCCTTAGTATTTAGAATATATCAAGAGATGTGGACCCAACTAGATTAGGCTTAGATTCAAATTCCCATTGATTTGGCTACCTATATTCAAGTATCAACATTCATATCAGTTAAGGTCAATATACATAGACATGTAGGGGTTGGACTTGATCATCTCTCACAGATACAGAGCCCCCAAACATGATAGAGTTGCAACTTATAATTTTTTTGGCATGCTTTCACAAAATACATGAGAGTCTGACTAAAGAGGTTTGCATGGGAATATGCAATTGCTTCATCTGGGGAGATATATTGGGACATGGAATTGGCACTCTTTTTGAATTCGTTTTTCCTATATTTCTCACCATTTTGACCTTAATAACCACATATTGTCACTCTATTATCTTCCCTTTAACCAATGCATGCCTCTTCCTTATTTTTCCTTAATTTATTCAACTTTACTTGTATTTTGATAAGAAGTTGACTTTTTTATAGAATTGTATTAACAAAATTTCCAAGGGGCAATTTTGAGGAAGTTTGGCTCATTAAGATCTTGTTGCAAGGATAATATGCTGTTTCTCCCAATCTTTTCTTACCAATTCCAAAAGAAGGACCTCATTTATATTGATGCTACGATGTTGTTACTTTGTCTTTCAGATGCTCTATTTTTCCAATGATAGTTGTCATGCCTCCTCCCATATCTACCCACTTTAACTGGCCTGTTAGGCTAAACATGAGCTGAGGTATAATATGACATGACTCAACCTCATAGATAACCTTAAGGAAATGGAGTCAACAAAACAAGACCTTAATGATTTCCCTCATGTGCTACAGAACCCCCAAGAGCTAAACCACCCTCCTAGGTGCCCAAAACTTGAGTTAACATGTTGTTTCACTAATCTGGGCTCCCAAACGCTGGTATAACACTACTTGAATGTGACTGTAACCCTCCAGTCATATACACAAGCCTACAAGGGAGTGAATGTAGTTTTTTTCACCCAGTTCTATGCTAGTGACTGTGAGATCTAAGCCACTTTTTCAAGGCTAGTCTTCAAACCACTGCCGAGAACTTGACAAAAATTTCCAGGATGATAAATGACACAAGGACAAAGCCTCTAACATAAAACTTAATCAAGGAATTGACCTAACCAAGCCCAACCATGGCAGTCATTCTGTCAAATACATGGTGAACACAAAATCTGTGGGTGATGAATGAATATCTGAACATAGAGATCTTAAACTTATTTGAGAAACATCAAGAAGGTCTAATGCCCTCTCACAATAGCTACCATAACATCCATTAGTTCATACATTCATTAACCAATCATTTACAAGTAAAAACATGATAAGAGCCATAACTTGAATCTCTCATAAAACAATGCATATAACCAAGATATAACCAAATAAATAAACATAATATAAAAACCATTAAAGCTGCTAAATAACAAGTATAATTGTTCATAAAAAGAGCTCTTGTCAATCATATGCAAATCCAACTAAGTCAAGGGGCTCTTACAATATTAATGATGGTCTATGTGGGTTGTCACTTAATCATGGTCAACATTGACCATTGTGCTAGTAAAGAAAATTACTTATTGATAATTCAATCAAATTTCATTAAGATAGTTATGGTTTCCAGCCATTGGCCTTTCCTTATTTGGAAAGACTATTACATTACTATTTATTCACAGTAAAATGTTGTAATTTGTTAAGTTATATTATTGATTTGGTGTGAAAACCCCTTTTGGATAAATCTCCTCTTGCAAATATTGTAATTAATTGTTGTAATTAAATAGATAAGATTTGCAGGGACACATATTTAGAGCTTTAGGGAGGAAATGCTTGGGAAAATTATAGGAGATAAACATTAACATTGGTCATGGGGCTGACCAATATGATTTAATAGGTTGAATTCAAATTGATGAAAGGGGAGGAAGTGTATTGGATTCCCCAAGAGGGAGGACGAGCCCATACTCCTCTTGGGACAAGCCAAAAATGAAGAGAGTATTCCACATTAATAAGAATAGATAGTGTTGATAGAGGAGGTACTTTGGGGAATTAGAGGAAGCTTGGTCATTAAATGGCAACACAATAAGATGGTATCGAGGGTGGTTATAATAAAAAGGAAAATGATTAAAATATGGAAGAGATAGATAAGTTGTGGGGACCAAAAGAACCACTATCCAGGAGACTCACCATTGGTGGAGAAGGCCACAACCACATGCCACCATAAAGATAACTATAACAATCATCATTCTGAAGGTGATAGGGAGCTCCTCTTGGGACGATGGCACGACGTGGGTAGGTAAGGAGTAAGGGGAGGATTCAAAGGAAAAACACGGGGGAGTGCAGTGGGTGAAGATGAGACTTAGCATGAGATAGTAAGATGGACAGGGTGTGAACACATAGAACTAAAAAAAAAAGTGATAGATCCAATGGAAAATAATAGGGTGGAAACTCCTGGAGGCAACACAAGAAGGAATTATTGGAGTGTAAGCAATGGCTTGCTTAAGAATTGGAGAAACACAATGCACCATAGAGTGGATAGTGGAAGAGAAGAGAAGATTGCTCGTAGAATGACAAGGAGAAAATTGTTTCTGGTTGTGAGCATTGGAAGAGTTGGGTGGGAAGCTCTTAGGTGAAAGGAAGATGTTCTTTATAC
Organism: Pinus taeda; assembly: GCA_000404065.3. Taxonomy (NCBI): domain Eukaryota; kingdom Viridiplantae; phylum Streptophyta; class Pinopsida; order Pinales; family Pinaceae; genus Pinus; species Pinus taeda. The sequence goes on from APFE030092245.1 coordinate 168,744, forward strand.
TCTCGGTTTGGGTAGAGGCCATGTTCCTTTAGATTATTGGTTATAGAGTGCCCAAGATGTCTTCCTTTTCTTGGTTGTAAGCTTAATAATTAATTTAGTGAGCTCTCGTATCTTGATTTAGGGTGGATCCATTAAAGGTATTGTTACCTAGTTACTCTTAGTGGGATCTAGACTCCTAGCTTAGGGTGGAGCTATTGTGGGCATGTGTTAAATGTGTAAATTCTCATGGTGTTATCCAAATATTTATACTAATGTTGAGAAATGTTACTTCCTACATGGATTATGAGGAATGGTTGAGTTCCTGTGTGATTGATGTAGAGTCAATAATTTATGTGTCTATTTATGAACTTAAATTTAGTCAAATTAATAGGGTATAAGATATGGGTGAATCTTTGTTTTTGTATTTAACTATTGATTTGAAACGATTTAGAATAACATGCTCTATATTATGGAATTACTGGTAGAAAGCATGTACTTCTTTATATACAGATATATATGGTTGAGTTAGTTGGGATGGGTTGAATCCCATATAAACTCAGGAGAGGTAGCAGAGCTGCTTAAATTCCAAAGGGGATGCCCTTGTGGGTTAATCATACATTCACATATACATATTATAAGCTTAAGAGAGATAGGCTTGGCTGAGTGCCGAGAGCACTCAGTGAAGTCCCACTTAACTATATATGTATTTGGGCATAAGCATAGTAGGTATAGCCATGTTGACGGGATGAGAGACGAAGATATCAGTTGCAATTAATAGTAATTATTCCCATCTTGAGGCCTTGTACCTCAAGGAACCCCTAGAAGCACACATAAGCATGGAAGTGAGAAATGGAGGCCAAGAGATGTAGATATCTCTAGTGAGAGACGATAATATTACTGTCTTGGCCCTTGAGGTCTCGGGGCCTCAGGGTATTCTACACCACAATTATTTTGTATTGAAAATGGCTAATGTTCGACAAAGGTTGACACTGAGGAATTCATGGTAAGTTCCACGAGGAGTTCCATCTCGGGCCTTGAGGTTGTGAGGTGGTGCCCAACATGATCAACGATGACTAAATTAAACTGATTGTGGGGAAAACCCCATATGGAGGCATAAAGGCTAGAAAACAGAAGGAGGGGCTAAAGAAATTATAACATGAAAGAGGGAATTTACACCAAATGTCAGGATTGGTGGAACCTAGGCCAAATGGATATATGACATGGATTAGAGGTTACATGGTGCCATGGTAGTGGCTAGATTATGCCACATACGAGGGTTGAAAGGGCTAGAAAGGAGTGACATGTGGCACTCTCAAAAGAGGCCACATGGATGGCATGACATTGAGTGACATCATATTAGACCTCGAGGCCTCCAGACCTTGGGAGGTTTATGGAGAGAACATAGCATGCCAACGATTTAGCTTGATGGGGACTAAGATGAGAGGAATTTCTCTCAGTTTTTTTTTTTGTCTCAGCCTAAGATGGTGGAGAGTTGGCATGAGTAGGGTTGAGTTCAACAAGGGGCGAGGGCTAAGGGATGAGAATTCCCACATGGAAACTAACATCAATTTTTCCATCATGCCCAAGGGTCCAACACTTAGTGCATTCACATAATGTGATATATATAAGGAGGCCAACATCTCCTATAGTGAATAAAAGGCTAACTTACAAGGTAAAGGGGGTGGTTTAGTGGGACCATGAGCTAGTAAGGTGGCAATTCCAATTGGGAGGGTTACGAGACGTGGATAGAACATGGCTACATGGACCTCCAGTGAGGGATGGAGGACTGCAAAATGGACACCATGTAGGGTCCACATGAGTGTCATGTGGTAGCATAATGCTAATGTGGCAGGAGTTTAATTTCCCAACTTTAAAAGACCATATATTTTAATTCGAGAGTTAGATTTTAATAATTTTTTATATCTTCAAAAAGTTATCGACATGTTGGATGCAATGGCACTGTCTATTTTAAGTTTCCAAGAGTTTTAAAAATGAAAAATAAATTAATACATCATTTCCATTACAGGATTTTGGAGGTTGGGTCAAACATAATAATACCTTCATCTACCCTTAGGATGTCCAATGGGGTGGATGGGGGTGTTACATTTGTGCAACACAAGGATCAAGATATTTTCTTAGTGAATCATTTTTTAAAAATAGATGGGATGTAATCTATAAGATTAAGGGACCTCTGCCTCATGGGAGGCATCATCATCATTCTAATCTTGGAGAAAATGTATTTGTAGTCCTTTTCTAATATCAATGAATATCTCATGATTCATGGTTTTATATACTTTTGTTTATTAGCTTGTGAGCTTTGTATTTTGAATCCCTGATAAGGAGAAAGGGGCCTCCTCTTTAGCAAGGATCGTTGTGACAATAACGTAAAATAGTAAGGTATTTGGTTTTTTGTGAGTTTGTTCTATGATTTATTTTTCTATTGCTATCACAAATTCTCTCTATGCATTTCAGTTACTGATTCAATTGAATTGTGTAATAGTAATTTTTTCCCTTTGTGTAGCAGTATAGTCCTCAATCGATCAACTTTTTAATGTGTGTGTTATCTGTTAATTTATAGTTGGAGCTCTTATATTTCAATTGATGAAAGGTTGTGTGTCTATTACTACATGATTACTCAAATTGATTAAGTGATGCTACAATGAGTTCTTTTATTGAATGAAGTGTTGAGTGAGCATTTTCTAGGAGTGTTTTTTTCCTTTTGCAAGAATAGTTGAGTGATCAAGTGGTTTGATTTGCAAGAGTGTTTTCTTTTCATAATTTTGTGCAAAGCATGTTGAATTTCAGAGTGTAATAACAATAGCTTTGGTGTGATGGGAGTGAAAAATTAAAATGACCTGATTTTGAGAGTTTGACATTAAATAATGCTAGTTGGCATTGTTACTTACATATAATTTGCATGAAAGAATTGAAATAAGAGGCTTACTCTACTTGATCATTTATATATAAGTGTGATTAATTGATACTAATATAAAGACAATTGATTCATCCAACAAAACTATCATTAAGCCTTTTGAAAAATGGGCTCTATATTTTGTAGGACCTATTATCCTAGAATAAAAAAAGAAAAGGTATATTTTGGCTTGTATTAATTACATTACTAAATGGGTAGAGGCTAAAACTCCTTTTTATGCCACTAAATAAGTACTTGCACAATTTCTATTTGAGGATATTTTTACTCATTTTAGTGTGCTACAATAAATTTTAATAGATCAAGGAGCATAATTCACATCAAATATGGTACAAGACATTATTAAAAAATACCAAGTCAAGAACCAAAAATCCTCTCCCTGCCATCCATGGGCTAACAAGAAAGTGGAGTCCACCAATAAGGTCCTTAAGGAAATTATAAGAAAAACATTATAGTTACACCATAAATATCTAGTAGAGTGGATGTTATTAATGTTATACTCCATTATAACCTGAAATATATGATGTTTTTATATGGCATCAATTATAGTAGTGGTTCTAGTTTATTGAAAGCATGGAAAGCTATCAAATAATATCCTTTGGCTCAATCTAATATGTATTCATGACCTGTCCTACACCTTTACTCCACTCTTTCTATACACTCAACTTATTATTGTCATTACCACTCTCCTATCCCTCTTCCACCCCATAAAATCACCATTGAATGGCATGCAAACTGGTTATCACCCTTGCGATTTGTATGCATGCATGATCATTTGACTTCCAATCACTCTGATTTCCCACATTTTGAATCACCTATGGGATTCTAAATGGTTCCTAAACCTATATATTGCTTAGATGTTGATCAACACTCTTAAGACCCTTAACTCATTCCTTAGTAGTGATGATTTATCAAAGTAGAGTGTCTTTGCATAAGTTCACACACACATAATTGTAGTAAATGAAGAAGCTCGATGTTGTTAGGATAGAGGCATGGTCATTGAAATTTTTGAAAGCATGCCCCAAGTATAATTCCAAAAAACCTATAATTAGAGTTACATGATGGCTTCTATTGCTCAAGAAATTTTAGGGGCACAATGAATTTATTACGAAATCATTTGTGGAATGGTTTTATGGCCAAGTTGTTTGCATAGGTGATTTGGTGATATGTGTGTCAAAGGAATCAAATTATCAAGCCACGAGATTGTGTCAGATAAGGGAGAGGTGGTTCAATAATAGTAAAGTTATGCAAGGGGTTTAGAAAAGGTTCTTATGCTAACCAAAATAGGGCCCAAATTGGGGAAGAGGTGTACCCAAAACATGGATCACAAAGAAGTGGAGGAACTTTATTTTCATGATATATAATTATGTTACATGCAAGGATAGGTATGCAATCACCTTCCTTTACCACATATTTGTCTCCCTTTTACACTTCAAAGCCAATGATCATTTGGTTTTCCATTTTATTTTCTCAAAATCCTATGTAGAATGGAAAAGCACATACATAAAAACCGTAGGAATGTTAGTTGTAGCTTGCATCATCATGGTTTAATTGAAATCTTAATCATGGAAGAATTACATAAAGGAGATGATAATTGGGACACATTATTAGTGCATAATAGATTTGTTGATGGGGTTATTTCACATGAAGAGATACCCTAGGAAGTGAATATTGTTTCTAAGCACAATGATGTAAATGATAGTGAGGACCTAAGTCTCCATCAAGTCACCTCATTAACTACTTGTGGAGAAACTTGTAAAATAAAACTTGTAAAGAAGGGGCTTCCATAATCTATTCCAATCACACCAATCATCACTAAGACAATTACTAGGAGTATGGCAAAGGAAAAGCAAAAATGGAAGTGGCAATCCTTCATTTCCAAGTACTCCATGTATAATCAAAAGTAATAATTCCTTGCATCCTTAACCAATCCTAAATGGGGACAATCATGTCTAACATAATGAGTCTACAACCACTTTTCCAAACAAGTCTAGAACTAAATTTTCTAAGTTTAAACCTCTTATATATCAGTTCCTTTACTTTGTTGAACTATCAATACCAATGCCAAATGATTTATAAAATACCACAAATTATAATGAGCCTACAAAGCCAATCATGTCTTCTAGTACCCCAATCAATCCAATCTCCTCAAAATTGAAGAAGAAAAACAAGAAGATTGAGAGATTGGAGGCAAAGATTGCAGTATTCAGAGTCCTAGATAGATATGTGAAGAGTGAAAATACAATGTCTAAGAAATAAAGTTCCTATTTGTAAGAAGAAATTTAGAAATTAAGATTAAAGAATAAAAAGTTGCTTAGACTTGTTAGGAAGTGGCACAACCGAACTCAATATTTGGCACTGGATAATAAGACTTTGGAGAAAAATCTTAGGGTAGAGAAGAAGATAAAAGGGGTCAATGTCAATAAATCCATTGGTACCCATTTATAGAATCGAAGCATGAATTGATATTTTGTTAGTTTTCGACAATTTTTGGTACAAGGACATAAGCCATATAACTTGTTTGCATGAGGACATGCAAAGTATGCATGGGAAAATGTCAAGCCTCTACTTTGATTCCATTTTCATTGCCAAATATTCCTTTTTGACCAATATTAATCCTCCATTTTTACCACGTTATCATTCCTCTTACCATATTTTCAATGCAAATTTCATTTAAGAGCTTACCACAGTAATTGCATTTTTAATTTCATAGATTTTCTATTGTTTTTGGTAAATTAAGAAGATTAAGAGTTGTTTTATTACTAAGGATGGTTTAACCCGCCCAGGTTTTGTAACTCTTATGAATATCATGTAATCCATCTTATTGTTCAACATATTTTCATATTTCTAAAAGAAAATCTAAGACATGGTTTTTTCGCCTAAATCCCTTGAGATGCTTGTAATTATATGTATTCGATGTAATTAACGCGTGGAACTGGGGATCCAATCGCAGTTTACCTATATGCCATTTTTGTAATATGTAAAATCTATATAAATCATTGACAAAGTGATGCAATGAATTTTCAATGTAATTAATCCAATAATGACAGATATCTTTGTGTTTTTCCAATAATGACAGATACCTTTGTGAAGTGTTAATTTATATAGTGGACTAATTTATTTTTAATATTTCCTTATATGCTTTCAATTGAATTTACACTTATTTGCGTACAACATAATAAATATATACAGGAACATTTAGGAATATTAATGGAGTGAAAGATTGTATTATATGCTCATTAAAGTATTTCCTTAATTTAACATCAAGGGAGAGAGATCTCTATGGCATTCTTAGCCTTTGATTTGAGTTATTAGTTTTTTATTTGAGTTATTAGTTTTGAATATGTAATCTATGTTTGCAATATTAGATCAAATTTATGAGCTTTTCTCATATGTGAGATAGTTCATTTATGTCTTAAACTTTATATATACAATGTTAATGTTAATGTTAACATTTTACAAGTGTATGTCTTTAGATTGATAATTTAATGCTTGAAAGTTAAGTTAATTAAATTAAAGGGCGTAATTGATTTTCTTTATCTCTGATAATGAGTGGAGTATCTATTTAAAATATTGGATAGTTTAATACTTTGACACAATTTATTTCTAAAAAGATCTAATAACATTAATATGAACTATAAAAATCTACATACTCATATAAAATGGGATTTCATTATTTTAAATGTGTTTTTCATAAAAGAAAACTCTATCATTATTATTTTGACAAATTTTAGAAAATTTGTGCAAGAGAGACTTATTCGAACAATTTTGAATGCAATTTTAAAAAATAAGAAGAGTTTCAAAATTATTTTTAGTATTAAAAGCTCTAACTTTCTTTTTATTTCTCTTGATTTCCTTCTCTATGTTTCACAAATATTTAAATTTTATGTGGGAAATTAATTTTGATAAGATTTGTTTACTTGTATATTGAGGGTTTGATACCTATTGCAATTGGACCACTCATTACATTGCATCCCAAATCATGTTGTTTTTATTTACCAAAATAAAGTTTTTGTGGTCTAAGCACATTCTATAGACATTGTGGATAAATGAATACATGTTAATATCTACACTTAGTTTAAATGTGATATAAAATTAATTTTAGAAAAGAAAATGTTATTGCTAAAATTTGTTTATTGGTTCAATAGTGGATAGTTAACATAAATAAGGCAATGATGTGTTTTTTACTTTATAAAGAATTGCATCGACTCAACAATATATAAATAATAATATTGAGTCAAGTAATAACATGATAATCATATAATGCTGCATATATATGTGTTCAATGCGTTGATACATATTGTTTTATTATGTACACCAATATCTTATTTGTAAAAATAAAAAATTATAATTTTTGTATTTGATGATTTTTTTCTTTTAATTATAAAATATAGCCAATTATTACAATAAGGGTGATAGTAGTTCATCCAAACAAGAGAACTAGACAATTTTTTTAAGTTTTATTAAAAATACAATATGTTTAAATTATCTACCCGTTTAAATTATTAATGTGTATTTGTTAATGCATGTCATGCACAAAAATTAATTGAAGAAACTCAATACGATTTTTCACAATTTGAGTACAAACTAATGTAAAAAAATTATTGAAGTGTTACAAGGAAAGGAATTAGGTGGTCAAATAGTAATCAACCTAAAAAAAATTCACTTTTTATTAAAAATAGATTTTACATTTATTTAATGTTATGTTGGGAATGATAGTGATGAAATAAGATTTCACCTTAAGAAAATAAAAATTATGAAGAATGTAAATGATAATGACTTAGTCTTAAGTTATCTAGAGTGGTGCGGGAAATTAACAAGAGGGGAAATTTTTTAACAAAACTACGAGGGATTTAGTGGAAATAATGTATATATGTATTGTTGGCATTATGATACATATGTTGTACTTGATGGCAACCCACTCATCTCAGATGATAAATTATAGTTCAGCAAAGTTATTTTTTGGTTCCGTAGGTGCACAGATCAAAAGATGAGGTCATCTGCAGGTTGCGCAGGAGAACCATTGAAAAGGTGTGGATATGTTCACAGGTTTCCCGCACAAAAGGTGCGAACCTAAAATTCACGGACTTTCATGCAGAGAAAAGTTCACGCACTTTCATGCAGAGAAAAGCGCACGCACATGGGAAATCTTATGGTTGGTTCATGGTATTATTCCGACAGTTTTTTATCCTATGGTTTTGGTCTGTGGTATTGCATCCATAAGAGTTGAACCCAAGTATTGGGTCCGTGGTATTGTTTCTCAATGGTTTTGAGTGAGGCCGAGTCTATCAAAAGGAAAGGAGATCATTTGGCTAAATACAAAAAAAAACGTTGAAAATCTTAAGAAGAGCAAGATCTGAATTTCTGATAATCGGTTGGTGAGACATAGTTGAATCTGAATCAAGGAGAAACTGAAGCATTATAAGTCAGATCTACTAAAGAGTTGGGATCCCTTTGATGCATGAACGGATCTGTGATTTCGACAATCGGGGGTATGTTTGAGAACTGATAAATTGTCTAAATTTGGGGGTGCACAGGAGCAGCAACGACGCAGTGCGAAGGTGCGCAGCACCAAAGAAGAAGCAGGTGCGAAGGTGCGCAGAACCAGAGAAGAAGCAAGTGCGAAGGTGCGCAGTTGAATCGGTGGAGCAGGTGCGGAGGTGCGTTGAACAGTAGACAGTGCAGGTGCGGAGTTGCGCAGAATCATCACGGCAGAAGTGCAGATATCTGTAGGTTTCCTTCGGTGAAGTTGCAGACCTTTCCTGAAATATATTTTAGCTATCTATTATCTGTTTCTGCAGAGATCTGGGTTTAAATTGGTGTTTGGTTACTAGTGTTATTTTCTGGTTACTACATTCTGAGAAGTTATTTGTTTAAAGGAGATTGGGTGATGCACATGTACTTAATGTTTTGGATCTAGTCTGAAAATTGATGAAACGTGGTCCCTGGAAGAAAAGAGAAGGTAGTAGCCTTCTGTAGGTCAACACCCACGTACTAGTATCTTAGCTAGTACAAGAGTTAAGGGGGTTGTAGCTCCCTTCCAGAAGAAGTTGGAAAACGAGAGAGGGTTGTAGCTCTCTGCAGGTTGTAGCTCTCTGTAGGTTGTAGCCTGTGTACTAGTAAAAGACTGCACCAGTACAAAATCATTGTAAGAAGAAGTTTCTAATTGAAAAAAGATAGAGACATATTGCAGTAGGTGGTTTTCACCCACATTGGGTTTCCACCTTACATCTTGTGTTCCTTGGTGTGACTGTCTATTTTGTGCTCCTGCTCATTATTCTATGGTTCTCACATACAAATTAATGACAAACATCTGAATAATAAATTAAATTATAAGTTTGGAAGGTATATGCAAGTTTCAATTGTCAAATCTGAAAATATTTGTATAAATTGAGAAGAGTTTGATAATATTGATTCACCCCCCCCTCTCAGTATTATTTCTAACAATTGGTATCAGAGCGGGTCCTTCAAAAGAAGCTTGATTGCTTGAAGGAAGATCTATCATCATGAGCAACTACGAGAGAGAAGCATCGATCAGGCCACCAATTTTTAATGGGACCAACTTTGTCTATTGGAAGGTAAGAGTCACAACCTATCTTCAATCTCTTGGTATAGAAGTCTGGGATATCATAGATACAGGGTACACATTTCCATTGGCAACTCCAACAGATCCGGCTAAGAAGAAGAAATTTGAGACCAATGCAAAAGCAGTCAATACTCTATTAGGATGTCTATCTCAATTGGAATTCGTCAAGGTTATGCAGTATAAATCCACTAAGGAAATATGGGACAAGATCATTCTGAGCTATGAAGGAGATGAATAGGTAAAACGAGCAAAACTTCAAACCCTCAGAATTCAGTATGAGAATCTCAGAATGTACAATGATGAAAGTGTCGCACTATTTCCTTACGTATAGATGAGATTGTTAATTGTATGAAAAAACTTGGGTGAAGAAAATAAAAGAGGTTGTTGTGGTTGAAAAGGTTCTAAGATCTTTGTCTCCTAAGTTTGAATCAAAAGTTTCTGCTATAGAAGAAAAGGAGAATCTACAGAAAATTACAATGTCGCAGCTACACGGAATTCTAACTGCTTACGAAATGAGGAAACGAGGACCATCAGACAGAAGAGAAGTCACGTTCAAGGCTTCAGGCAAAGGAGATTATTATGAGTCAGGGCATATGTCAGAAGAAGAGGAAGAATCAAATTTTGTCAAGAACCTTCAACGGGAAGATTCAGAGGTAAGTTACCTTTCAAATGTTTTGCTTGTGGAAGAGTCGATCACTATGCTGCCAAGTGTCCTCATAAAGATAAGCTTGACAAAGCTAAGGAACCTGTTAGATGGAACAAGAAACAAATGTTAGTAAGAAAGCTACACACCCATTGAAGATAGTGATGGACTCTCAAATAGTGAATGAAGAAATGACGAGGTAATAACTATGACTTTTAATGGCTTTTTGAAGATGATGATTTCATGGATGCTATAGATGAAAGAAGGTCCTTATGGAGATTTCTAAACTCAAAATTTGTTTAGAAGAGAAAAATATGATTATTGATACTCTGCAATTTCAACTGGCTGAAAGGGAAAAACATCATGAAAAGTTAGAATGTGAAATTGTGGGACTTAGAAAAGAGATTGAGAAAAAAAAAGCTCTTAATATTAGATTTGTTAAAGGATCTGAAACTCTAGATGAGATTATCAATGTGCAGCGTTCTCCCTTAATCAAGACAAGTCTGGGATATAATGAAGAAACATCTCAAGCACAGAAACCATCCACCTTCTAAAAGTTATCTTGAAGCAGAAAGGAGGAGTGAGCAAAGGCCCAATGGAGATCACCAGGTAAATACCTCAAGAATGAACAAAGACTACCAGGTAAATTGGGGGCAATCCACCTTAAGGATGAACAGAAGCTACAACTAGCCTCAAGTAAAACCTTCTCAATTTGCCTTAAGAATGGATGACAGTAGAAACTACAATCAATTGGTGGGTAGATTTGATAATCGCAGGATTTTCTTCAATGGCCAATGCTTCTCTTGTCATAACTTTGGTCACAAAGTAGCTCAATGTGTTGCTTATAAGACAATCATGACTAGAGAAGCTCAAAAACGAAGAAGCATGACTGGAATCACAAAAAGGACCTACAATAACTTTTTTGCCCTTGAAAATGAAATTGAATGTTCTATTTGTAACAACTTTGGTCATGAAGATTCTAAATGCAGGAGTAGGTTTCGGCGAACAACTCAGAAGGAACAAGCCTCAAGTGCCAAAACATGGAGAATGAAAGAACTGCAACCAGAAAGATGTGGCATATCCTTATATGCGGAAGGGCAGGAAAATCAATGGTACATCGACAATGGATGTTCAAAACATATGACGGGTGATAAGGAAAAACTTCAGTCATATAGTGCCTTAGAAAAGGAGAAGAAGGTCTCATTTGGAAATGACACCCCTGCGCTCATAAAAGGTAAAGGTTTTGTTCTGTTGAAAGAAAAGGTCAAAGCTGGAAATGTTATGTATGTTGGCTTAAAGCATAATCTATTAAGTGTCAGTCAGATGTGCGATCAAGGAACTGAGGTAATATTTCGATTAAATGGATGTAGTGTTAGTGGTCTTGATACAGGAGAAACAAAGATCAAAGGCATAAGAACTCCAAATAATTTATACATATTCAAAAAAGGACAACATCAATGCTATCTAATCAAGAATGATGAACACTGGCTATGGCACCGAAGATTGGGGCACCTAAGCTTCTCACAAATAAGGAAAGTATGCAAATACCAGGCAGTTTGTGGTCTTCCAGACATCAGAATTCCAGACAATACAATATGCAAGTCATGTCAGTTTGGTAAGAAAACCAGAACTAACTTCCCTGAGAAGGAAGGATCAGCTAGTAGGCCACTTGAGCTTGTCCACATTGATGTATGTGGTCCATCTAGGAAAAGGTCACCTTTGGGAGAAGAATACTTCATATTATTCATTGACGACTATTCAAGGATGGTTTGGATAGGACTTATGAAGCACAAGGATGAAACCTTCAAAAAATTCAAATCCTTCAAAGCTTTGGTTGAAAACAAATCAGATCACAAAATTAAATGCCTTAGGTCTGATAGAGGTGGGGAGTTTACCTCAAATGCATTTTTCGATTTTTGTGAAGAACATGGAATAAGAAGAGAATTATCTACAGCCAGGACTCCTCAGTAAAATGGAGTAGTGGAAAGGATGAACAGAATGGGTCAACAAATGGCTCGTGCTATGCTTGATGAATCTAGAACTCCTGCAACTTTCTGGGGTGAAGGTTCATTTGCTGCAGTTGTTATTCTCAACAAAACAAACGTCCGGGTGAACAACACTCAAACTCCTCATGAGCTCTGGTATGGTGAGACTCCTTCGGTGAAATATTTCAAAATTTTTGGAAGCAAATGCTATATCAAAAATACTGATGAACATCTTGGCAAGTTTTAACCTAGAGTAGATGAAGGAATTCTCCTTGGTTACTCTCCCCACAACAAAGCTTACAAGTGTTATAATAAAAGGCTTGGAAAAATTGTTGAAAGTACTGATGTAGTGGTTGATGAAGAAGAAAACACTCCTAGGCAGGTAAGATCTGAAGATTTCGAAGATGATGAGGATTATCCATCAACATCAAATCAGATTCATGATGAAGAAGAAGAGACATATGAGGCCAGAAGACTATATAAGGGTAGGAGAAAAGACTTCATCCAGGTACGTTCAGAAGAATCATCCAGAATCTCAGATTTTGGGGCAGAAAGAGGCTGGTATACAAACAAGAAGAACAATAGTAGAAGCTTCAAGCTATTTGGCATTACTCTCCTCCACTGAGTCAAAAAATGTAAAAGAGGCATGCAAAGATGAATGCTGGGTCAAGGCAATGGATGATGAACTTGAGCAGATTGAAAAGAACAACACTTGGGAGTTGGTTCCTAGACCAAAAGATAAGAATGTCATAGGGACAAAATGGATATTCAAAAACAAGTTGAATGAAAATGGGGAAGCTGTTAGAAATAAAGCCAAAATTGTTTGTAAAGGGTATGCTCAACAAGAAGGAATAGACTTTGAAGAAAATTTTGCTCCCGTTGCTAGACTTGAGGCCATCAAAATGTTCCTTGCTCTCTCTAGCTTCCAGAAATTCAAAGTATTTCAAATGGATGTGAAATCTGCCTTTCTGAATGGAGACTTAGAAGAAGAAGTGTACATTGAGAAACCATATGGATTCATTCTTGGAAATGATCCAAAACTTGTATGCAGACTTAAGAAGGCTCTCTATGGTCTTAAACAGGCTCCAAGGGCTTGGTACTATCGTCTGGACAAATACCTTCATCAATAAGGTTTTTCAAAAGGATCAACAGATAACAATCTTTATATAAAAATTGAAAATGACAAATTGCTAATACTTGTTGTGTATGTTGATGATATCATATTTGGCAGCAATGAAGAAGCTATGAGTCAAAATTTTTCCTTGGTGATGCAGAAAGAATTTGAAATGTCCTTGATTGGAGAGTTGACATATTTTCTTGGTTTACAAATCCAACAAAATGAAGGCGGTATCTTTTTATCTCAAACCAAGTATCTCAAGCAGATCTTGAAGAAATATGGGATGGAGGATTTGAAACCTGTATGTACCTCGATGGTGACAGGATGTAGCCTTAGCGCAAATGATGACTTGGCAGCAATGCATCAACCAACCTATAGATCTATGAGTGGTAGTCTTCTCTATCTAACAGGAACCCGACTAGACATCATGATCATGCATGTAGTAGGAATAGTTGGAAGATTTCAGGCAAATCCAAAAGAAACTCATCTTCAGGCAGTGAAGAGAATTTTCAAATATCTTCAAGGGACACAAAATTATGGCTTATGGTATCTTAGAAATACAGATCTCAAACTTCATGCTTATACAGATGCAGATTGGGCCGGAAGTGTGGATGACAGGAAGAGCACAAGTGGTGGTGCGTTCTTTATGGGTTCCAGATTAGTATCTTTGTTCAGCAAGAAACAGAGTTCAATTGCCTTGTCTATAGCAGAAGCGGAATATGTTGCTGCTGCATCTTGCTGCACTCAACTCCTTTGGATGATGCAGACGTTGCAGGATTTTCAAATCACTTGTACACCACCTATCTCTATCTTATGCGATAACACAAGTGCAATCAACATCTCAAAGAATCCTGTCATGCATTCAAAAACCAAGCACATACCAATCAAGAATCATTTTCTCCGGGAACAAGTGCTTGAACAAAAGTTCAAGTTGGAGTATGTTCCTTCTAAGGAACAAGTTGCTGATATTCTCACAAAACCATTGCCCAGGGAGACTTTTGAATACCTCAGGCATAAGCTGGGGGTTGTTGATGCATCATCTTATTGTTGAGACTCTTCTGATTGTTGGTTGGTGGATACACGTAAATTTGCTGCTCTATGTGGGTCGAATGGGTCTATCAGAGATCATCTGGAACAGGTTCAGGGGAGCATATATTCTTCTAATGATGCATTGTTGGCATTATCTTAGAAGTCCTTGGTTTGATTTCTCAAGAGTTTTTTGGTGGAGTAGATCAATGTGTGCTGGTCTGAAGGTTGATTCTGCTGATAGTTGTTCTTGTCTCTATGTCATGTACTTCTTTTCATATCAAGGTCATGTAACGACCTATTTTGGTTTCCCCACTATGCCTGGGATGAATGAGTTATGTCTATCTAGTGTATTCCCACTTGGATGGGAGATGGATGTATGTATGAGTCTTGATGATAGGAAGGTTACTTATAATGTATGGAGTCATGTTATTTCTTGTAGAACATCTTTTTGCAGATAGCATTTCAGCACAGAGCATACAAATGGGGTGCTCGTTCAGATTTTTCAGCAGGTACTCAAGGGGAGTATGGTAGTCTGCCCCTTTGCCCTTGATTTCAAAGGGGGAGAGTGATTGGTTGTTGTTTCCATCAAGTCCAAAGGGGGAGATTGTTGGCATTATGAGACATATGTTGTACTTGATGGAAACCCACTCATCTCAGATGATAAATTATAGTGCAGCAAAGTTATTTTCTGATTATGCAGGTGCTCAGATCAAAAGATGTGGTCATCGGCAGGTTGCGCAGGAGAACCATTGAAAATGTGCGGATATGTTCACAGGTCTCTCGCACAAAAGGTGTGAACCTAAAGATCATGGACTTTCATGCAGAGAAAAGTTCACGCACTTTCATGCAAAGAAAAGTTCCTTTCATGCAGAGAAACGTTCATGCACTTTCATGCAGAGAAAAGTTCACACACTTTCATGCGGAGAAAAGTTCCTTTCATGCAGAGAAAAGTTCACGCACTTTCATGCAGAGAAAAGTTCAAGCACTTTCATGCAGAGAAAAGCACACGCACATGGGAAATCTTATGGTTGGTTAATGGTATTAGTCTGACAGTTTTTGATCCTATGGTTTTGGTCCGTGGTATTGCATCCAAAAGAATTGAACCCAAGTATTGGGTCTGTGGTATTGTTCCTCAATGGTTTTGGTCCATGGTTTTGAGTGAGGCCTAGCCTATAAAAAGGAAAGGAGATCATTTGGCTAATCACAAGTGTGTTGAAAATCTTAAGAAGAGCAAAATCTGAATTTCTGAGAATCGGTTGGTGAGACATAGTTGAATCTGAATCAAGGAGAAACCGGAGCATTATAATTCAGATCTATTGAAATGTTGAGATCCCTTTGATGCATGAACGGATTTGTAATCAGCGGAGAAGGTGCGGAGGTGCACTAAACAGTAGACAGTGCAGGTGCGGAGTTACGTAGACTCATCATGGCAGAAGTGCGGATATTCACAAGTTTCCTTTAATGAAGTTGCAGACCTTTATTGAAATATATTTTAGCTGTCTTTTACCTGTTTCTGCAGAGATCTAGGTTTAAATTGGTGTCTGGTTACTGGTGTTATTTTCTGGTTACTGCATTCTGAGAAGTTATTTGTTTAAAGGAGATTGGGTGATGCATATGTACTTGGTGTTTTGGATCCAGTTTGAAAATTTATGAAACGTGGTCCCTGGAAGAAAAGAGAAGGTTGTAGCCTTCTGTAGGTCAGCACCTACGTACTAATATTTCAGCTAGTACAAGAGCTAAGGGGGTTATAGCTCCCTTCTAGAAGAAGCTGGAAATCAAGAGAGGGTTGTAGCTCTCTACAGGTTGCAGCCTGCATACTGGTAAAAGACTGCACCAGTACAAAATCATTGTAAGAAGAAGTTTCTAATTGAAAGAAGATAGTGACATATTGCAGCAGGTGGTTTTCACCCACATTGGGTTTCCACCTTACATCTTGTGTTCCTTGGTGTGACTGTCTATTTTGTGTTCCTGCTCATTATTCTATGGTTCTCACATATAGATTAATGACAAACATCTGAAGAATAAATTAAATTATAAGTTTGGAAGGTATATGCAAGTTTCAATTGTCATATCTGAAAATATTTGTATAAATTGATAAGAGTTTGATAATACTGATTCACCCGCCCCCTCTCAGTATTATTTATAACAAAAACATGTGATTAGAAACTTTATAGTTCATTTCACTATGAAAATATTTCATATTGTGACACTGCAAAATATTTTCTAGCACCAACTGTAGGTACTATGAAAATATTTCATAGCTCTGCTTGTTAGAACTTGATAAGCTTATATATGTTGAAAAACCTTAGGAGAAACTTAAATACAACTTAGAAAGATGAATTTTACATGTTTATAAATTTATATCACCCTTCCACAAAAAGTTTTATAAGCCAATACACAACCCTTCATTGCTTTATCAACTGAAATTATAATTTGATGAGCAAAACCATTTTCAAACCTTTGAAAAGGTACCAAACTATTGCTAACAAGATGGAGGTGCTTTGGAGGTATGCCCGTTGTCTTACAAGTACTATTTGGAGTATAGATCACTAATTATTCCATTTTAAACTTATGGAATTTAGAGCTTATTTGGAGGATTACGTCATAGTGGAAGAGGTTTTCCTCCCACAAGTGTTGGGATTTTAAAATATTTTCTTATGTTTTTGAGCTATGAGGTTGTCTTGTAACCTCACTCTTGTGGAATACTCAAAGTAAACTTTTAATTACGGTTTTTACTTATATTATTGTAAAAATTAGGGAGATATCCCTCGTATAAATAGAGGCTCCTCCTCATATCATTTCATCATCACAAATTCACTCTTCTCTTCTAGGAGTGTGAATTAGTCTTTTTCGCTATATTGGGAAAGATATGATTTTCTGTGGTATAAATTTCTTGTGGAGATATGTTAAGGCCTACTTTTGTCACTTTTTGTACACCTTATCCTGCTACCTTTCATAATATTCCATTTCATTTTGACCCTTTTTGACACCTAAAAAGCCACCCTATCCTTGTCAAATGGTTCCAATTAATGAATGGAGATAAAAGCCACAATTAGGCCTATTTTCATATGTCTTTGGTTAACCTAGATAGATTTTAAGTGAGTCAATATTCTTTTGACTAAATTTGACTATAATTTTACTAGGATTCTTAAGCAAGAGGATAGAAAATTGATGGCATTGGAAAATCACTGGTGGTTGAACATTTCAATTGGTGGTGCATTGGTAGTTGTTCGGTTCTTGGTTCTACACTTCATTCAGTACCATGTTCTAGAATTCAACACCAGTTAACGAGATGGTGATTCCAAAGAATCTTATCATGTTCTTTGACAACAGTGATAATGACTCCCTCCTAAATACGTTACCACAACAAGATCCCTATTGATATGATAGACTGTATAGTGATCTTCGAGGATCCGACTTACCTTAATTAAGTCTAGATCATATTTGTACTATTTTTCTTGTTCATTCAGTTAACCTATCTTTAGGTTGTAATCTCTTTAAAAGAGCAACTAACAGTGCTACATGGTTTGCCAAGTAATAAGGAGATAACAATGATCCTGAACATTTTCAAAAACACGGTTTTATTTAAGATTTGAACTACTTTATATATGTTTTATTGAAACACTCATTAATATATTAATCTCAACTTCTATTTCATGAGTTCATATGTTATTAATTTGTAAGTCTATTACTATAGCTTAACTTGTCTAAGGTGGTGGTTAGCGCCCACCACTAACCTTAGTAAAATTGTAAATAATTCAAGTTAGAGTAGGAATAGATATGTGGTGATATAACATACTCGTAGTGTGGTTGATGATATTTTGAGTGTGATTGTAGTTAATTGAATTTTCTAGTTTTGAATATTTGATTTTCATATTTATGTTTTAAAATAATTCTTGTTCGTTAGATTTATAGCCGCAATTGAAGAATTGAATTTATAGTCTAGAGGTTGAAACATTCTTAATGAACAATTCTTGGATTTTGATCATTTTGGCTTCTACATTTTAAGACCTGAATTGAAGTATTTGATTATTTATGAATTAAATTTCTATTTTTCAACTTGAACATGGTACTCTGTAATAATTTCTTTTCAAGTGGATGCTTATTGATTGGGAAACAAGTTAAATTGTGAATATCTTGGGGTTAGAATTATGAGTGAATGAGTCTTTTGAGTCAAGTCATTATGAGAATTGCTTGATTAGGGTATGTTATTAATAGATTTTATTTGAATAGAATAGACAACTTGGATTGATTTAAGCAATTATTTCAGTACTACACATTGTTGGAGTAACACATTCTATGTTATTTACTACTCTTGAGTGGAAGTTAATATATTAATCCACTTCAGTAAGTTTTATCAAAGTAGTGAATGAATTTGGAGTTTGGATTCAAGGAAAATACTTGTGTTGAGTGTTTGGTACTTCATTCATTACTACCCTAATCTTAGGATTAACAACAATGTGAAATAGATAATGGATTTGTACCTAAATCGTGATATTTTTCAGATAAAATATTATGAACCTTAGTTGACATTTTAAGTGAAGGGAATTAATATAAAAATATAAAACCCCTAACATTTTTTTGTGCCACTGTCAAGGATTTTCAAACGGTCCAGTTACCATTTTTCTTTTAGCAGTTTTGTAGATTTATGTTTGTGACAATAAACTTGTAGGGAAACTAGAGGGCAAAGAGAGTATGGTAAGATGTGAGTGAAGAGCCACACATCCACTATGGTGGGGTTGCTCCAAAGTCTAGTTGTCCCTAATCAATATATTTAGTTCTTTTTATTATGCATGGACATAGAGGTAGACCTAGAGATGGTAACTAAAGGTTTATTCAGAGTGAGAAATTTATTTCAGATCTATTTGGTCGTACAAAGGCCCCCAATTAACCCTGCTAATCGTTATGCAGGAAACATGGAGAAAGGAGAAAGTTATGCTATATTATTAGCCTCAAATAAGGAAACACCATACACAGAAGAGACAATATAGTTCGAAGGCACATCACAACAAGAAAAACATATATTGGGAACAACTATGGGAATAGAACCCGTACCAATACTTCAGGAAGTAGAAATTTCATAAGTATAATTTGTAGTGGGAGCACCTCAGAGATATTTAGGACTTGTGCACATAAGACATAATTCAAATGAATCTTCTTCTAGTTTGGACACTACACCAAATTATATTTCCTTTAGACCTTTTGGAATAATTCCTGATAGAGGAGGTGAAAAGAATATAAACAATGACATAATTAATGGTAATGGTGGCATAAGAGATGGACCTAAGGGTGGACCTGATAAAAATGAACATGAGGAAGAAACAAAGGCTACATTCGGATTTCCAATATTGGATGTCACCAGAAAAATTACTGTGAAGAATATACCTTTGGAATCCCTTCCACTTTTCCATGGTATGTCTTTAGAATATCCTAACATTTTTTTTGTTTGAGTTCGATATTCTCTGTAGAAGTGATAGTTGTGATGATGATGCACACAATCTCAAACTATTCCCTGCTACCTTGAAAGATTCAATTCTTAGGTGGTTTATGAGTCCGGGGAAGAACAATATCTATTCATGGGATGAGATGAATTTTTTATTTCTTAAAAAATACCAATATTATTTCAAAAGCAGTGACATTAATGACATTTTTAAGATGCATCAAAAGGAAGAAGACAATCTGGAAGAGTATATTAAAAGATCCCTCTATAGTTATCATAAATCCTGAATAGGTAATTTATATGAGAGAACATTTAGGTATGAATTCTTAACAGGGTTAACAAAAGATTGTATTTAAATGTTAAACCTCTTAATCTCAGGAGACATGTTGGGTGATTTAATTGTGAGTTAAATCCTTGTCACTAAATTTTCAACCTGGGGTTCGTGAACTGATGAGGTATACGTGTACTATATATGTACTAGGTGATTATTTATTAGAATAGATTAATATAATTAAGGAAACTTGAAACTAATAACAAAGCAAATAATGAAAGCAAATGAGAAGCAGTGCACATGTTCTCTCTCAAGCATGTTCTCTCTCAAAGACTAGCTCTATGAAAGCCAACAATTATAATCTAAGATATGAAATGAAAAAAATAGTTTAATCTAGTAGCCCATGAGATTACTAATGTGAGATTACTAGTGTGATATTACTATTGTGCCAATCCAATCCAAACATAAGTAAATTAAATCAATCTTAACAAAACAACATTAATGAAATCCAATCCGATCCAAACATAAGGAAATTAAATCAATCTTAACAAAACAACATAAACACATATAATCAAAATAACATAAAATAAACTAAAATAAACTTTAATAAATGAAATAGCATAAATATTCACAACAAAGGAAAGAGGTGTACAAGATGCGGTTGATTGGGGCCCTCCACTCCTCAATAAGCACACTGAGCGATTATCAAAACTTGGAGATCAAAGCAGCAACATGTATTCCAGAAAATGAAGTTGGATAAATTTCCAAAGATATTACAATAATTAAACTCTCTTCCTCTCTATCCTCACTTTACAAATTACATATCTTGGATGTAACTCCTTTGTATGAAGGATGCACTCCTATTTATACAAAAAATTAAGATAACTAGTCAATAATATAGATATATAACTCTCTCCTAGATCCACATTTATCTCTTGTGGTTACAACCAATCATCTAAAAATATGAGATACAAATCCTCTCAAAATTCTCTCCTAGTTTTTATAGGAGATACATATCAAAACATCCATTATTCTTCTCCTTTGAATGTGCTTAGTCAATGATCCAAATCTTCTACAAATATCCCAAAAATCTTCATGAGTTGGAATTGAATTTCGAATTTGTGGTTGAGTAGTCAAATAGGACCCTTCTAGAATCTTCAAATAGGCCTACAATATCATAAAACTCATACCACTTTTAGATATATATGAAAATATGTTAATTTCCTAATATTTAATCATAAATTCTCTTAAAATACTTAAAATAAATGATTTGGAAAATTAAATAATAAACCCATATGATCATAAAAATGGTTATTATTGTAGGGTTATGGAGCTACAAAATATGGTAAAGAGTTACATAATATGTTAAAATGACGGAAATAAGGGTAAAATAGGATGACATTTTTGAGGCCCAACATTTCCCCCCAACTAAAGATGTTGCATGTCCTCATGCAACTTTGCATTGGTTCCCTTAATCATAAGTTGATCTTCTTAAAATGCTTTTCTTCTATATGAACTTTGGATTTGTATTGATTCTCTTTTAACTTTGCATAATCATATCATTTGGCAACTTTATTCTCTTTGCAAAGTGTACTTTGAAAGACATTTGATTGCAACATATTTTTTATGGTTGGTCCTTGTTTGGCAACTAGAAATTTATGAGTATTTGTTCTTGTGTAGCATTACTTTTCTTATTTTTGTTGCATCAAAATACTTGAAAACATTTAAAATTCATTTTTGAGGTCCCATAGTGATTGTCAGCCATTTAATGTGTTTATCAATTGATCATTGCAAAACATATAAACTTTTGGAATTAAAATGCAATAATAGTCGATTGGGAAAAATATGTTGGTTAGGATGAAATGAAATATGACATGTGAATATGAATTGATATCCCTTACCCCAAACTAAAGGTGTTTTCAGTTTTTAGCAAATGACAAATGGTATATAAATGTGGTCAGAGATTTTCCAAAATCACAATTTCAACATTTAATGAATTACATGATTAAAGGTTAGAAAACAACATACCTTCACCTACCTAAAAAGTGGACAAGCTATATATATATATTATATATATATATATATATATATATATATATATATATATATATATATATATATATATATATATATATATATATATATATATATTATATATATATATTATATATATATAATATATATATATATAATATATGAAGAGTGTGGCTGCTGTTGCTGAATCATGGAATGTGAAGTAAAAGAATTTGATCTGAAATTGGAATCTTTATTGCTAAGACAATGCTACGATTTCTCAATTCTGAGATGAGTCATGTTACAAGCTGATGAAATCATATAGTCTTCATTCGTTCCCACTCAGTGGCATAATTCTTATCTATGTGAATAGATGTGTCGATGTTCGAACATGGAAAATAAATTATTGGATTACTGGCTATTAATTAATGCCATTAACCAACACAAGAATTATTTTAAAGAATTATTTTTGGAATTTTTAGAGAAAATCTAATTATATTTTTTTTAAAAGAAAAATAAATTATCTTAGGAATTTTGAGAGAGATCTGATTGAAATTTGGAGATTAAATTTTGAGTATTTTTTAGAATGAATTTAGATCTCCTATCTATTTTTTAGATCTACGAGTTTTATTGCAAAATTTCAAAATCTAACTTTATTCAATTTTCTTTTCTGATCTTCCAGATCGCACAAGGCATAGAGAAGAGAGCATACTGAAGAATTTTTTCAACTCTTTGTTCTTTTGAAATCTAAAATTTGAAAAACAATGTAAAAAGATTCAATCTCTAACTTCAAATTTTGGCTCTCAGAACTCTGTTTGTTATCCTCTCTTTCTAGATTTTCCTGCAAAATGATTAGTAAGTGAGGTGGCTCTTATTGCACTACCAAAAATAAAATTGCAAATAAAATAAAATCTAAATTAACAAAAAAAACTTAAAAACATCACCACACTTGGTTTTATTTATTGATTTTTTCCTACTGTATTGGAAATAGAAAAATTGGTTCAAGTGTATGAATATTTCTAGTGTAACCATGTGCGTAACAAGATTAAAAAGATATTCATTCGTAGGTTTGAAAAGTATGCATTAAAGTACATCAAAGCATGAAATACTAGTTGTTTTGATAACGCAATCAAGAAGGAAGAATGAAAGACTGATGTGACTTGATACTTGATTGGAATGATCTTTCAATAAAGCTATGACATTCTTGATTCCTTTCTTAGTTTAGATCACATTGAATACCCTCCTTTATTATGCATCCCTCAATCTTAGATTCTATTGGTTGCTCCCCATCAAAAGTATTCCATGATTCTTTAGTCTTTTGAACAGATTGACAAGAGGAATCAAAAAAGACTTGAATATATTCTCATGGAGGTGGAGAGATAGACAAGTTTCTGAATGTAGTTAAAATATACTCTTCTTGAGAGGATGATATCTTAGCTATTGCTAGGATTCGAGAAAGTTATTGGAAGGACATCTTTCAAATTGTGAGTTACTCCGACTATCTGATACTTCCTTCCTTGCATATAGATTAGTACAAAATATTGAATATTGAATATGCATCATAAATGATTTTAATATGCTTTTAACCATGCGTCTAAGAATGAATGAAACTATCACGAGTTGTCTAAACTTTCAAAATAAGCACCTATGTATACCTCCTGGACAACGGTGCCAAAATGTTAGGTGATTTAATTGTGAGTTAAATTCCTGTCATTAAATTGTCAACTTGGGGTTCGTGAACTGATAAGGTATACATGTACTATATGTACTAAGTGATTATTTCTCAGAATAGATTAATATAATGCAAGAAACTTGAAATTAATTACAAAAATGATAAGGAAAGCAAATGAAAATCAAGTGCACACGTTCTCTCTCAGGCATGTTCTCTCTCAATCACTCTCTCTCACAAAGACTAGCTCTACAAAAATCAACAATTCTAATCTAAGATATGAAATGAAAAAGTAATTTAATCTAGTATCCTATGAGATTACTAATGTGAGATTAATAATGTGAGATTACTAGTGTGCCAATCCAATCCAAACATAAGGAAATTAAATCAATATTAACAAAACAACATTAATGAAATCCAATCCCATGCAAACATAAGGAAATTAAATCGATCTTAACAAAAAAAAGTTAAAACATATAATCAAAATAACATAAAAAAAACTAAACTAAACTTGCATAAATAAAATAACATAAATATTTAAAACAAAGGAAAGAGGTGCACAAGCTTCAGTTGATGGGGGCCCTCCACTCCTCAACAAGCACACCAAACGATTATCAAAACTTGGAGATCAAAGCAGCAACATGTATTCCATAAAATGAAGTTGGAGAAAGTTCCAAAGATATTACAATAATTAGAGTCTCTTCCTCTCTATCCTCACTTTACAAATTAGATACCTTGGATGGAACTCCTTTGTATGAAGGATGAACTCCTATTTATACAAAAACTTAAGACAACTAGTCAATAAATATAGATCCACAAATCTCTCCTAGATCCACATTTATCTCTTGTGGTTACAACCAATCACCTAAAAATATGAGATACAAATCCTCTCAAAATTATCTGCTAGTTTTGATAGGAGATACATATCAAAACATCCATGATTCTTCTCCTTTGAATGTGCTTAGTCAATGATCCAAATCTTCTACAAATATCCCACAAATCTTCTTGATTTGGAATTGAAATTCGAATTTGTGGTTGAGTAACCAAATAGGACCCTTCTAGAATCTTCAAATAGGCCTACAATATCATAAACTCATAACACTTTTAGATAGATATGAAAACATGTTAATTTCCTAATATTTAATCATATTTTTTGTTAAAATACTTAAAATAAATTACTTGGAAAATAATAATGATAAACCCATATGATCATGAAAATGTTTATTAATGTAGGGTTATGGAGCTACAAAATATGGTAAAGAGTTATGGAATATGGTAAAATGACGGAATATGGTAAAACGACGGAAATGAGGGTAAAAGAGGATGAAATTTTGGAGGCCCAATAAGACATCTACAAGAAATATTTTTCTGAGATAATTGAGCTTTGTAGAACCTATTCTAGAAGCCAAACTAAAGTAGGCAAGATAATTCATGATAGTCTAAGAGACTCTGTATCCATAATGGCTAAACCTGTACAAGGAGTTACTTGAACTGAGTTAGGGAATGTTTTGGAAAAAATTAAGACATAGATTATGAACACTATTAGTGACCAACTGGAAACTCTTAAAATCAACAAAAAACAAGAAGAGGATAAGGCCTCTTTAGCCATTTTCTAGCCTAAGTGTAGAAAGAAACATGCTTAAAGAGAGTTTCCTATGAATGTGATAGAATTTTGTGGGATTTGTACACATGATAACCCCACTAAAAAATGTCCTTCCTTACCAGGACTACAAGCTATTTATATAGGGGGGTTGAAATAAGTGAGCTTCCTCAAACTTATAGAACACCACCATGGAGGCCACAAAATATTAATTCTTATCAAGGCCCTAATATGTAGTCTTTTCCTCAGTATCGACCATGGAATCCACAAACACTTTATTCTCCATGGTCATCCCAACCACCTCAAAATTCACCATGGAATCAAGGATGGAGAGGAAACCCTTATGAGAATGTTTATTAGTCCCAAATTCCAGCACCCTCATATCCCCATTACCAACCAAAATATTCACCTTATATGCTATACACACCCAATGTGCCTCAATACTAGCAAGGGTATAACCCACCCTATCCCACACAACAATAATCTGTGTTACTATTACCACCCCGACCACAACATCCACTACTATTACCTCAAAATGCCAATCCATATTCATAGAAGATTCAACCATCATTTAACTAAAATCCTCCAAGGTCAACATAAATTCCTGCACGACCCATATCTAATCCTAATAACATATCTCCTCAGCCCGTGCAAAACATAGAACTGCAATATTTTCCTACCTATGTTATCGCTTCTTTCCCTATAAATGAAATTCAACTTAGGTATGGGAAAATTATTAATAAGAATAAATCAACAGTGGTAATTTAAGAGGAGGATTCCAAAATAGAATCTCAAAACAAATCTAATGAACATAAGGGAACTAAAAAGAATGATGTAATGAGAGAACCGCAAGAACCATTGGAACCATTAGAACCTCCTTTCCCAGAAATACTACTTGTAAGGAAAAATGAAATACATGTGGAATATGATTTGGAATCCGAATTAAGAAATGTTTTTATAAATATCCCTTTATTACAGGCCATTAAATACATACCTATCTACAACAAAATTATTAGGGATCTTTATATCAAGAAACCTGGAAGAAAGAAAAATAACAACCAAACCATTAAGTTAGTTAGCCAATTTCTGAAATGATATCAAGACTGCCACAAAAATATGATGATCCACGGAATCCATTGGTAACTATAGAACCAATGGTACTTTTCTGCCTAACACTAGTAGATTAGGGAGCATCCATCAATGCAATGACCATTGATAACATGACCTTGCTACAACTAAACCAGGTAAGACCCATGCCTATTGTGTTGGAATTAGCATACAAGTATATTTTCAAGCCTATTGGAGTCCTGGAATATGTGGTTGTAACAATGGCCTCTTGGAAATATCTGATATATTTCATAATAATCTCCCCTAAATCCACTAAGCTGGGACACCCAATAGTCTTAGGAAGACCCTGGCTAGCTACTGCTAATGTTATCATTGGTTGCAGGACTGGAGAAACAAACAACTTTAATGGATCTCAAATCCAATGATTGACAATTTTTCCACATGCTCAATTAGCAAATGAAATCCCTCTTTGGTTGGATAAACCTGA
Organism: Pinus taeda; assembly: GCA_000404065.3. NCBI lineage: Eukaryota > Viridiplantae > Streptophyta > Pinopsida > Pinales > Pinaceae > Pinus > Pinus taeda. Next base: position 195,560 of record APFE030092245.1, read on the forward strand.
TTGAGAGGAAGAACGTATGTTCCCTTTTTTAACCTTAAATAATCAAGGGGATTTCAAGAGCAATAAGAAGAACATATCTTGCAACAATTTTTATTTGATATAAGATGCATTTAATAACCTGTTTCTTTTAGTGGTTACAATCATGCTTTTATCCTCGAGTTTCAGGAAACCTGTTATGCTATTTTTTTTTCATCATTCACTATTTTAGTCATAGGTGAAAACAAGGAACTAGGCATTCAACCTATCGAAATTAGCCCTGGAAAAAACATTGTATATAGGTACAGACTTAAGTACAGAATGACCACAACAAGTGGTAGAAATGATTAAAAAAAATTGGGGCATTTTCTTTGGACTACCTAGACATGAAAGGAATTCATCTTGACACTTTCATACACCACATCTATACAAATGAAGAAATCAGACCTGTGAGGAAGCCATAAAGGAGAATGAATTCAACTCTTAAATAAACTGTAAAGGATGAACTCCAAAAATGGTTGAGTGAAAATTTTATATATCTTATTTCCGAAAGCAAAGGATATCTTCCTTAGTGGTTGTTCCCAAGAAAAATGGCAAATGGAGAATTTGTGTTGACTATAACGAGCTAAACAAGTCCAACTTGAGAGATTACTTTCCTCTACATTTTATTGACCAAGTACTGGATACCTTATATGGGAAAAAATATTTATCTTTCTTAGATGGGTATATTGGCTATAATTAGATCCAAATAGCCCCAAAAGACCAAGAGAAAACTACATTTACCTATTCTTAGGGCACTTATTCCTACACATCCCTCCCATTTTGGTTGTGTAACGCTCCAACCACTTTTCAAAGGGTTGTTTTAGCCATTTTCGTTGACCTTATACATGATTTTGTGGAGGTATACATGGATTACTATACAATGTATGGCAATGATTTTCAGGAGGCTTTGGAAAATCTAGAAAAGGTTTTGATTTGCTGTCAAGAAACTCACCTATCCCTCAATAATGAAAAATGTAAAATGATGCAAACTGAGGGAATTGTACTTGGCCACCATGTTTCTCAAACTGGGATAAAGGTTGAACCTGCAAAAATCAAGGTGATTTCACAAATTCCAGTTCCAACTTCAGAGAGAGAGGTAATAAGATTTCTAGGGCACGCATGGTATTATAGAAAATTTATTGAAAATTTTACTCAACTTGCTACTCCTATGTTCAAATTATTGACTAGAGATGTTGATTTTTCATGGGACACTGACTGTCAAAATGATTTTCAGGTACTAAATGACATGTTGTCAATTGCACCAGTATTGAGGAGTCCCAATTGGTCCCTCCCTTTTCATATTTTCACTGATGCAATAGACACAACCCTTGGAGCTGTGTTCGGTCAGAGGGAGAATTAAATTCCTTATGCTATTTATTTTGTTAGCAAAAATATCTCACCTACGGAACTGAATTATACTGTCACTGAAAAGGAATTGCTAGAAATAGTCCATGCTATTAACAAGTTCAAGAATTATATTACTGGTTATGAAATTTTTATCCTTTTAATCATTCAAATAATATATTTCTTATGAATAAACCTATTATAAATGGTAGAATCACCATATGGTTACTTTTGCTTCAGGAATTTAACATTACTGTGAGTGACAGGCCTGGTCAAGACAATTCAATTGCATAATTTTTGTCTAGAATGAAAATTTCAAGGAACGTTGCCCTAGTTCCAGATGATTTTCCTGATGAGAATCTATTTTCCATTTCCACTCATACTCCCTATTACTAATGAGGTCAATTACCTGATGTCAAGAAAGCTACCACAAAACTTATCTTCCAAGGAAAAACATAATTTTGTTCAACTGAGTGCTAATTATTCATGGATAGAACGAGATATGTACTGTAGGTTTTAACCTCGTATAGAAATTACCTGCATACGAATTCTAAATCACAGAAAAATGAATAATGCGAGAGCATAACACATAAAACACATATACATAGAGATTTCCCCTAGATCCCAAAACTAGGACTACCAGCTTGATTTTTCATTATATTCCTTTCAATGTTACAATACATATTTATACAGGCCGAAGCATCCAATACCATGGACCAAAAACCATCACGTCCAAAACCATGGACCAAAAAACCATAGGTAGGTTCGCCCAACCTAATATAGGGTCCAATTTTTTTTTCTTGGGGCGCTACCCCGGACCCCGTAGAGGGGGGCTACCCGCCCACCTCAAACCCACCGGACAGGGGCAACTGCCACTCCCCCGTTGCGCAATCGGCGCAACGAAGGGGGGGCTCCGCCCCCCCTCTAACCCCCCGGTTCACTATGTGGGTTAGCCATGGAAAGAATATAACACAACCCAACAATCTCCCACTTGTTGTTTTCTTTCCACAGGGGGCCACAGGAGAGCTTAGTCATTTTTCCAACACTGAAATGCCCATAGTTTCTCTACACCAAGAGAACTTCTCAGAGCTCACAGATTTTGTCAATGCATCTGCAGTATTCTTCAAAGTGTCCACCTTTACCAGCAACACCTTTTTGTCTTCTATCATATCCCTCACAAAGAGATACTGAACATCAATGTGCTTTGTCTTTGAATGATAAGCAGGGTTCTTTGCCAAGAAAATTGCACTTTGGCTGTCACAGTCTATCCTTATAGCTCCCTGTACTAACCCCATACTTGAACACAATCTCTGCAACCAAACTGCTTCCTTGCTTGCATGAGTGGTTGCCATGTATTCTGCCTCTGTAGTTGATAGTGCCACTACAGATTGTTTCTTACTCATCCAACTGACTGCACCTCCAAATAGGTTAAACACATACCCACTTTGTAGATCTTCTCTGATCCAGATCTCTAGCCCAGTCTGCATCAACAAAGCCACGGATATCCAACACTCTGTCCAATCCTAGTCTTCCTTGGGCACAAACCATAATCACTAGTGCCACGCAAATACGTGAAAACCCGCTTCACTGCTGTCCAGTGCTCCTTCCCTGGTTTTGACATAA
>APFE030092265.1:0-15367 GCA_000404065.3 Pinus taeda
TTCTAAAAATTCGAATCTAATTCCTAACTATTTCTGCTTTTGCTCCTTAATGTTGCAAGCATTCAACATTTGCCTGGGAAGAGTCGGTTGGTTGCCTTCCGCTTTTGTTTGAGTTAAGCAAACAGAAATGGCAAGCGCTGGCACCATTTTTTAGTAAACTAGAAGATATTTTTGGGAATCGTCTTCTGGCTGGGTGAATTAACTGCGTATATACTTGGTAATGACCAAAATTTCCCTCAAATTGCTTTTTCCTTTGCTATCTTGATTTTCAGACTTGCGAATGACTAAGCAAGTTAGGGACCTTGCTCTCTGAACAATTTTCTTAGCGCATCGAAAACTGCCTCCGTTCTTTGATCCTGGCCTTTCTGGTTTGTTTTTCGCCTTTAGCGCCTTTTCCTTTACCGTGTATAAGCTTCAGGATTTTTTGTAAACATGCTTCTTTTTTGAGCTCTTGACCCTGAGTGTTGAGTTGGCTATTGATGTCAGCATCTGTTAAGAAATGCTCTGGAATCTGTGGTTCCGTTGCATGTGGTATCCGTTTATGAGGGCATCTCTTCTCTGTCTCCGAGCGTTGACGCTTTCCCTTTTTGTTTAGATGTTTCCTGTTTTTCATTCCTGCAGTTCACGCAAAGGAAAAGAGTAATGACAATAAATATTGACGTGAAAGCTCTAAGCTCTATGAATGTATAAAATAATGCCACCCATTGTGAACTGACTCTTCGACAAACACAAAATTGTCCTTCATTAACACTTTGGCGTACATTCATTAATTTTCTTTATGGTGCGTATCCAATTTTTTGGTTTACTGACAGCTTTTCTTGAATGTTGAGTGGAGGAAAATTTGCGATGGGCAATTTCTACAACTTGCATTACGTTATCGTGTTATCGCGTTTTGTCAAGATTGTGATATCGTAGATCGCAGATCGCAGATTGTAACATCGCAACATCGCAGCATCGTAGCATCGCGTTTATCGCAAGATCGCAGATTGTGTTAAATCATTGTGTGTTGTTTATGCAATATTGGGACATGTGATGTCGTATATCGGCCATCGGAGATTTCTTAAGATCTTCATTTATGGGCGCTTCTTAATGTATGCGATGTGATGAATTTCGCATCGCTTTTTCGCAGTTTTTATTGTGCTCATAAAGAAATGTTCCACTTTCCTCTCGCGATGCCATATATTTTTAAGGAGTATAATACAAAAAAAAATTGAATTTTTTACTAAGGGTCCCCACTTTTTTTATGTTATTGCTAATACTAAAGAAGGAGGGGGGTTGTTGGTGGCCACAACACCATCATTGATGAGTATTTGAGAAAACCAACACAAATATCCTCATAAAGAGTGTTCTTTTTTTCTGACAGAAGGTATGCTACCCGTAGAGGTTGGCTCTGAAGTGTAGTAAGACAACTGGTCTACTTCGACAATTTTCCCTTTGTGAGGACATTATATCATTCAGAAAAGTGATGAGACCATTGTTGACATATCCTAGGTCTAGCTTCGACCAAGAAAAATGATCTAATTGAGTTGAGAATCAACAACTTCAACTTTGATCATGATTTTTTTAACCTCTAACTCTATGGGTAAATTATTTAGGATTCCATAAGGACAAAAACCTCTTCCATCAAAAGCTTTCAGAGTGGTAGGTGATTGATTGATAGTTTGAGAACCTAAATCTTTCCAATAAGAAATCGACATAATACATGTAGAAGATCGTTCATCAACAATTATATGAAAGACTCGTCCTGTTTTGACAAAAACTCAAATTTGAAACGTCTGTTGATGAGGGACTCTAGGTATGAATCTCAATATCAAAGATAATTAGATTAGAATCTTGCGGATCAATAGCTCCAATGGCATACATCAATAGATTTTGTTGTGTTGGGCATGTTTGCAGCACCTCAAGAGCTGACAGTGTGGAAGGATACATAGCCAGGTCTTCAATAATGTTGTAATTTTGTGTAGCTCTAGCATGTGGATTGAAAGCGTATTTTTGAAGCACACCTTTGGGAGGTGGTCGAATAATCATGTTAGGTTTGGTTTCTTGATCTGTAATGGTTCAGAAGGAGGAGAAGGAATTGAACTGGAAGGTTGAATAGATGAACTAGCCTCGTTTCCATTGACCAAAGGACCCTTAGATCCGTAATATTTTGACATTGTAGCTACCATAACTTGTTTCGAAGACATCATCATGATATATTGCGATGTTGAAGAGGAAGATGTGTTATGAGAAACCATTTTTCTATCTTGAGAAAAAATGGATCCTTCAAGATAGTGGAAGTTGGAGAACCTTTACTGAATTTGGAAACATCTACCTAATGTGGGCATTCCTTCATATAATGATCCTCATTGCAAATAAGGAAAGGATAGCGAGGTTTTCATTTCTCGTCAATAGGTTTAGTTTTAGTGGGTTTCTCTTTCTAAGAAGCATTTTGTTTCGATATACCTTTCCCCTTCTTTTTACCTCTAGATGATTGAATCTTGTTGGTAGATGATTCTACAACATTTATTTCGAAAATAGTTTCTGGAGAAAGGCTTTCAGCAGGTGAATCTTGTATTTCCAAAGTTTGAGTAATTTTAGAATATTGTTTCCCCTTAGAATCATGGCTAACAGAACCTATTATACCATCAGTGGCACTAGAGCATGTAGGAGTTGTAATTATTGGATCATTTGAAATTGTTGCGCACAGTAAATTCAATATTTTCTCGTACAAGGTGCCTAGTTGGGTATAGACTAAGTCTAAATACTTGGCATGAGAAATTACCTACTCTTCCATGATGACACCTCCCTTAGAAATATCTTCGGTAATAAAAATAAGTAATGTTTTTGTAATCCATTCAGTTAATTTGGTCTAGAATAAAAACTTTGACTAACTAATGTCTACGTCTCCATTCATGTATATGATCGGAAATGTAAGTTGATTTTGATTATTTTAAGGAAGTCAATAGTTTAGTACTGATATCGTATCGATAGATGAAAATGGTTTTAGAATGTTGTTGCTAGAGAGTTAAAGTTACAAAAAGAGGCACGAGGTAGCTCAATGTACCTTTTAGTTGTTGAACCAGTTAAAGTTCGTTGAAAAGGAAAAGTATAATAGAATCATTGATTAAGGAATTTGGTGCACACCAAAGATGATATGTGATCACGTGGCTAGATGGGTCTTCTCCTAATTTGTCTTCAAATTTTGGTATGTCACTCGGTAACTTGGTAGGAATCGCTGACCAAAAAGGATAATAATAAATAAAATCATTTGTTAACCGGGATAAATCAGGTAAATCTAGGGTTGTAATAAACGGTAACTACCAGTTAGGATCTTGCTCTAAAGTTTGATAACCTTGTGGGTTAAATCCAACCCCTAGAGGAGGATACCCAGGATATCCTGGAATAGCTTGTGCGGTTGGAATTTGGATTCCACCAGGGTAACTAGGGTGAATCATACCAATTTGAAGTTGAACAGGGACTTGATAAGTATGACTAGGGTATAGTTGACTTTGGAAAGGTTGAGCTTGACCCATTTGAGCTAAATAATATTTTCCCGATATACTTTGAGTTTGTAAAGGTTGACCTTGAAAATTTTGACTTTGGATAAATTGACCTTGAAAAGGTTGGTTTTGGAAAGTTTGACCTTGGAAAGGTGGAATTTGAAAAACTTGTCCTTGAGAAGGTGGAACTTGATAAGCTTGACCTTGAAAAGGTGTGCTTTGGAAAGATTAGCCTTGAAAAGGTGTTTGGATTGTCCCTATACTAGGTTTTCCAATAGGAATTTTCTGTGTATACTGGACAGTAGGACCAGTTTGATAAGCAGAAGCTTGAGGGATTGCCTGAGTAGTTTGAGGAATGGGTATTTTAGAGGTAACTGGAACGGTCATTTGTGATACTCCTGGGATAGGTGTTTGAGGTGAACTTAGGACCAGTTGTGAAACAGGTGTTTGAGGTGAACTCTCGACAGGTTGTTGAATTGATTATTGAACATGTCATTGAATTGATTGTTGAATAGGTGTTTGAGGAATTCTTTGGACATGTTGTTGGAAAATTGTTTGCAGAATTCCATGAATAGGCTGCTAGATAGGTAAAACAATACCTAGAATATTTATTTGAGGAACAACTTTTCTAGTAGTCTAAACAAGTTGATAAACTGGCACTTGTGGAGCAACTGGAGTAAGTTGTTCAGCAAAGGCAGGGTTCCAAATAGTGTTCGTCCCTGGGTAAGGAGTACAAAGCAAAGGTTGAGCTACAATAGGTTGACCCAAACCCAGCTGAGGTACCTGACCATAAGTTCTAGTAAAATGTTGACCTCCAACCCTAAGATAAGATCTGACAACACGTTGTCCTCTAGGTGAAGTACAAGGTGGTTTCCCCCCATGTGAGTAATAAACACCAGTTGGGGTTACTTGAGGGTTACCTAAGTTACCAAATACCATGTGATTTTTTTGGTTTGATGTCATAAGCGCTTTAGGCATGGATATCATGCTCTAAACAATGGATATAGATAAACCAAATGACCAAGTAGAAGGTTTAGGAGAACAAGCAGCTCCTGAAAATGTCCCAGTAAGTGGCTGGTATCCAGAACGAACTGACATGCCACCATACAACAGTGATTCTGAGGAGTTGGTAAACATAGATCAATCAATAGGTTGGCTCCCAATAGTAATTTCTAACATGGTTCTTCTCGGTGAATAAAAAGGAATGCGCTGATATGGAAACCTATGGCCTAAAAATTCCAAAGGGATAGAATACCAAGAATCAGTTCTGAAAGGAACTCTTGGAAAAAATCTTGGGTCAAAACATACACCAGTGGTAAATGAAGTATGAGGTGTTTCTCCATCCTTGTTCCTAGTAATATCTTCAATTCTAATTAACCCAAGAGGTAATCCATTCATAATTATCATCTTCCTTCGAGGTCAAGGTGGCTCGAAAGTAGGATCTATAACAACCAAAGGTGATTCAAGTTGAGAAATATCAAACACTGGTTCTTCTACTTCTGGTTCGGTTAGTTCAATATCTGAAACTTCACTAGTCTCAGATTCAGTTTGAACTACTTCGTTAATCTCTAGGCTAGAATGAACTAATCTTGATTCTACTTCTTGTGTTGGATTCACTCTGGTATCTATGGGTCTCATATTGTAAAACTATAGATGTTTTAGGTTGTTTTAAGCTTCTAGATCTTGTTGATTTCGACCTTTCAGTTTTTATCTTTTCCAATTGACTAGGTGTAAACTCAAGGGGTTTACCCTGCATTGTATGTGACTGCCTTGGTGATTCAACCAGGATGGAATTTTTATCACAAATCAAACAATATTCACAATATAATCCTAAGGTCTGTAAAAAGTAAAAACAAAACAATTAACACACGTTAAAAAAAATCGAAGGATTCACACCATGCAAACAAGCTTTTCATAGCAAAATCACCAGTTGATGATGAAACCCAACGTCATAGAGATCAAAGTGAAAAGTGGTTATAGTTAGAGTGGGTGGAACCAGTTACGTTGACAACGTTCTTAATGCACATGATCTGGTGCGAGTAAACTTCATTTATGCCATCTCAAATGAAGAATACCCTCCATAAATTTCCAAGTGAGTTTATTCAACGTATATTCCAGGTACAACAGAGACTTCCCCTCCATCATCACCTCAGGTAAAATCCTTAATATTATAGTCTCTTACGTTACCACGTAAAACAATTTAACCTAGGGGGACAGTCGTAGATCGGTTGTACACACAAGGGTAGAGTAACGATTCTCAATCCCCTTGAAAGTTCCTCAACATGGTTAATTTGAGGTTTACTTCCAATTGGCTCCCAAGTACCTTTTGACACCATTTTTAGTACCTGAAATCACTCTACCATAGCCAATGAAGTGGGGTTGATCACTTCACGTGGTCTGATATGGTCTCGTGCTTGACTCCTTTGTAAGGGGAGCTTCCTAGAGCAAAATTGCAGTAAATGGATTTTTCTCCCTATCACAAGATGCTAATGTTTGTCTGCAAATTTGGAAAGTTAACTCACTTCCCTATTCCAAAGCCCTATAACCTGATCTATTGTAGGTGGAAAAGAAACCTAAAACTAAAAGATTTCTAGATTTATTTTATTAACGTTGATTTTTAGAATCGTTATTTACTCAAAGGTAATGGATGTGAAAATGATGGAATTATGACTTTACACAAATCTTAATGCAATCAAAAATCAATTTTTTATTTTTTCGTTTCAATGAATTTCTATTTGAAGTAAGGAAAGAGTTTCAAACTTTTCAACTAGATCAAACTAGTTCATAACTAGTTTGAGGGTGTTTTTTGGACAATTTTTGCACAAAAAATTGGTTTTCATTGCCATTTTTAAAACATGTTGAAAATTTACCCTAGGAAAAAAAAGGTGTTATTCCAGCATCAACACTTTCTGTTTTTAGCACTATTTGTGATGTTTTTATAGGTTTTTTTGGCCAGAGTTCCTGTTTTGAGTTTATAGTTTTCATTTCAAAGTTTACATTGTTTTATGCTTAAGTGAAGACTGTGTATATGACTTTAAGTGTAGGTAGACCATGTCCCCTACCTCAAACTGTCTCTCCACCATGTGCTTATCAACATACATCTTTTGCTGATTTTGAGCCACTTGCAAGTTGTTCTTGAGAGCTTGGAGAATCTCCTAGCTCTCTTAAACACAATCCTTTTCCCCTGGGGCCCTTCTATCTCCAAACATCATGTGAAAAAAAAAGAGTGCATCATATCCATAAAGTTCTCAGAAAGGAGACATATCGATTGACATGTGATAAGTGATGTTGTAGTAGAATTCTCCTAGATGAAGCCACTTGACCCACACTCTCTGTTGGCCCATCACATAGTTGCTTAGGTACCCCTCTAACCACTTGTTCACGATCTAGGTCTTCCCATCTGTCTGGGGGTGATAGCTAGTGCTAGGTGTAAGCTTTGTCCCCACCAACTGGAACAACTCCTACAAGAAAGCCCCCATAAACCTGTTGTCCATGTCACTAACAATGGTCTTGGGAAGATCATGTAATCGGAATACCTCTCGAAAGAATAACTCGTCCACCTAGGAGGTTGAAGATCTCAATGAGATGGCGAAGAAATGGGAAAACTTGGTCAATATGTCAACCACCACATAAATGTGATCTTGCCCTTGCACAGCTGGGAGCCCCGTGATAAAGTCCATGGACACACTCTCCCACTTCCTCTCTAGAATGGGAAGTGATTGTAATAAACTAGTGGGATGTGACAGCTCCACCTTATTCCTCTAACAGTCTATGCACTCTCGCACGTGCCTCAACACGTCTCCCTTGAGCCCTTGCCATGAGAATCTCTTTCTAATAGCATGATATGTCTTGAGGAAGCACGAGTGTCTTACTAAGCAGGATTCATGGGCTGCTTGCATAATCCTCTCCTTAAGCCGAGATCCTAGCACCAAATATATCATGTCTTTGTAGTATATCACGTCATCCATTACCCACAATCTGTCATCCATGTGTGTTCCATCAAAAATCTCGTAAGCCTTCCTATATTTGGAGTACTCAACCAGGAGTTGAGCCTTCCAGTTATGAGTAATGCCCATCATAGATAATGTTGCAGGTCTCCAGGAAAGTGTATTTTCTACCAAATTGTGCTTCCCCTTGACATACTCAATCTCGAAGTTATCGGCCTAAATCTTTACGACCCATTTTTTTGCTTCTCCTCCAGTGACTGCTGCTCCATAAAGAATATAAGACTGTTGTGGTCAGTCTTCACTTTGAAACGGTTTCCCACTAAATATTGCTTGAACTTGGCTAGTGCATGCATCACAACCATCATTTATTTATCATATATTGAGTACAGTCACTCATGGGGTTGCAGATTCCTCCTCTAAAATGCAATAGGGTGTCCCCCCTACATCATCACGACCCCAACTCCCTCCTTGGAAGTGTCACACTCCAACACAAAAGGCTGTGCGAAGTCTGGCAAAGCTAATAGGGGACAATTTCTCATCACCTTCTTAAGGCTCTCAAAGGCTTCTTGCGCCACCTGTGTCAACTCAAAAACCCCCCACTTTGTCAAATTTGTGAGAGGTGTTTCAAGTGGTGAAAATCACCTTACGAATCTCTTGTAGTATGTGAAAATGAAGAGGAACCCTCTTAGCTCTGTCACATTCCTGGGTGTGGGCTAATCATGGCCTTGATCTTCTCCTGGTGCTCCTTCACTTCGTCCTCCCAAATAGCATGCCCCAAGTACAACATCTATGTTAGTCCAAATTGACACTTGGACATATTTTCATATAATTGTTGCTCCTCAAGTATGCATAGCACTACCTCCAAATGTTGAAGATGCTCCTCCGAAGTTTGGCTATAAATGAGTATGCCATAAAAGAAAATAAGGATGAAGTGCCTCAACTTCCCATGAAACATGTGGTTCATACATGATTGAAAAGTAACTGGAGCATTGGTTAGCCCAAAGGGCATCACCAAGAACTCAAAATTTCCATAGTGGAAACGAAAGGTAGTCAAAGGACGTCTTGCTCCCTCACCCAGATCTAATGATACCCTAAGCGTTGATCTATCTTAGAGAAGTATTTCACCCCTTTAATCTCATCCATCAACTTGTCAATGCTTGGGATGGGATAATGATTCTTTAGTGTCTTCTTATTGAGGGCCCTGTAGTCAATGCACATGTGCAACGTCCCATCCTTCCTCTTCACCAACACCACAGAAGAAATGAAGGGACTCGAACTAGGCCTGATGTGACCCAACCTTAATAGCTCATGGATGCCCCTCTCTAACTCATCCTGGGAGGCCTTTGGGTGCCTATACGGAGTGGTGATGATTGCATTCACCCCATCATCCAACTCAATAGCATGCTCAAAACCACCATTTGGTGGTCTTCCTGGTGGGATCTCCCCAAAAACCCTCTGGTGCCTCTCCAACAAGGCCAATATGTCTGTGTGCATAGGTTGTTTTGGATCCCCTATCTCTGATGTACTCAACTCAAATTCCTACTCTATGTCGCCATGTTATGAACCTACCTCCATCCGGTGAGCTAAAATTGTCTAGGGTGGATAAGAGTGCATTCCCCTCAATAGTACTAGCTTCCCATCTAGCCTCATAAAATCCATCTCTAACTTTTTCCAATCAGTGGTGACCCTCCCCAATGAATACAACCACTGGACACCCAACACCATGTTGATGTTTGGGACATCAACTACAAAGAAGTGATTAATGAGAAAGTAGGTCCCCATCTTCACAGTCAACCCGGGAACATACTTTGTGCACTGCATGGTTCAGTCTCCTGGCACTAGTATGGAGAACGCCTCGAATGTCTCTGTCTAAATTCTCCTACGCTCCACCATCTGGTCATCAATAAAGTTGTGAGTGGCCCCACTATCCACTAGGACTGTCACTCTCTTCCCCTACATAGTCCCCCAGATTCTAAGTGTTAAATACTTCGACACTCCCCAAAGTGAAGCAAGGACTCCCCCTGATGGGGCAATGGTCCTCCTCTAGATGGTGCTGGTTGTGGCCCTTCGAATGACTATCCTCCCTCATATCCCTGCTCAGCTCGCATCTCGATCTCCTCATCTAGCTCATGTCTGAATACACCTCAATGAAATGGACATTTCCCTTGTTATACTTGTGCTTAGGTGCTCAAAGATCCTAGCATGTAAAGCACAACCACCTCCTCCTCAAGTCTCTCCGGGTCTCATGATCAATCTGGCCCATCCTCCATCCCTTTGAGGTGGCCTAGTGCCTTGGTTCCCTTGTGGGGCCACGAGTCTAGCAGGAGAAAAATCTCAGGTCTTGAGCACTACATCAATCATATCTTGGGTCTTGGAGATAGCATCTGGAAGTGATGTGGGCTTGTAAGCCCTCACCCAACCATGCAAAGGCCCAAAAAGCCCATCCACAAATAACATGATCAGTCGAGCCTCTGAGATGTATATCACCATCATTTCCAGTCTCTGGAACTCCACAATGTAAGCCTCTATGCTACCAGTGTATCCCAGATGGGCTAACTCCCTGAAATGAAACTTCGGGTCTTTCCTCTCAAATCTCTCCAATAGCCTCCATGTGAACTTTGTGTAAGTCGTGATATGGATGTTTCCCAATGTGATTAGCCCATGGTTCCACCACTCCTACCTACCCCCTTCCAAATGAGGAGTAGAAAATTGTATATCATCGGCTTCCCTCATGGGGTTCAGGTGGAAATATGTGTCTAGCTTATTGATCCATGCCCTCGCTGAACTCTTTGTTGACCCATCAAAGTTTGGGAGTGTAACCATCCTTGTTATCTTCTGTACATCATGGTTGGATGTTCCCCCTCTATAATGGGCCCCAACCCCTGTAGTATGCCTCTCCTTGAGGTGAATGTACTCCCCAAAAGACATCACCCGCCTAATCTGAGCACGCAACCCCTCATACTCATCAATATTAAACATAAATGAGTAGACCAAACCTGCAACGGGGTTTGGCTCCCTCTCCAACTTGGGCTCATCCACAAAATGAGGCAGAGTATGATGGCTAGCCTACCCACGCTTGGGAGCATGTGGGAGTTGATAAGTACTGATGCCCCCCATGCTCTAGAACCCCCATCACCTTGAGGCTCTCGCTCTGGCCCTCCACCCATCTGTACACCCATCACCTACTACATCATGTCCATCATGAGTTTCCCTTGCCTCAAAATCTGTTGATTAGTGCTCAACAACTCCTTCAAATCTTGGTTCTGGCCCATTTTCTTGGGCTTCTCATTGTCCTCTTGATTGTCCATCCCACCTCTAAGCTTCTCCACCTCGGTGTCTGAAAACAAATATGGGCCTTCTTCTCTACCTCGACCCCTACCTCTGCCTCTACCACAACCTCTTTGGATGACTACTCCTTGATATCTAGTTGGAATCACCTACTCCTATTCCCCACCCTAGCCAAGAACATGCTCTGATACCATTGTAATATTCCAAATACAAATTTTACAGAGATAATCAAATACATGCACAAAAATAACAACACAATAAATTTCAGCAAACACCCATGAATAGAAAAATGCTCCGAAACACCCAAAATGGCCAATTTTATTATAAAGGAACTGTTGGAGTACAACGAAATTGGAAAGAGTGCACCTAGGCTTGATCAAGGCAAGCCTCGAGTGATCAATCTCTCAATGCCCAACTGCTGCAAGAGTTGTTCCCTCCAAAAATTTGCATTGGCCCAATATTTTTGTACTACTAGTTGACTTGGCACCCTGATTTGGCCCCTCAAACTACCCAGAAAATTTTGTAAATTTGGGATGTGATCCTTGTCAAAAACACAAAAAACCCAGATTCGACCCCAAATAGCTTAGCCCTCCTCAAATACTAGAACGCTCCACTTGTAGCAGAAAATGATGAATTGTTGCTCCAAAATCCTAGCAATCAATCCACAGTATCCCTCCAAATGAAATCCTAGCAACTTAGCCCCTCAATCCTCCAACTGACACTCCACACAACATTCACCCAAGAGAACTGCGTAGGCCTATGAGAGATGACGCAGTAGCAAGCTTCAAAAATTCATATAACAGTGAGGGACTCCCTTTTTCCTCCCAAAATTTCCCTCCTTTGGCCGAAATCTAACCAAGAACACCCTTGCAGCAATAGAGACCCCAACTTCTGGCACCAATCCTCCCAATGACTGTGTGGCCTCTCCCTCTGCATCTCAGTTAAACTGAAATAGTGTGTACCTGTGTGATGCTCCTCTCGAATCCTCCACTGCAAGAGAAAATCCTTCCTAGGGTGGTACTCGAAGTCCCCCGAAGAAAGATTGAGATTTACTCCTTGGGAAGATATTGTGCTAAGAAGCACTTATAGCTCAGCTAAATAGCTAGAGTTACAATCAATTATCAAAAATGTCAAAAGGCACCAAATGATGCTTCTCTTCTCCTACCTATGCTTGTTGGCCTTGAATCTCATGTGAGTCCCATGTCGAATTTTGACCTAACTTAGGAAAATCGAATTGCTTACCATGGGGTGTGTAATATTTGTGGGTAATTGGCCCCCATATAATACTAAGATGATCATCAACCCACTTTTCCTAGGTTTTCTTCACCAAAAATTTCCTTAGACCAAAAATGAAAAAATTGATCAAATTTTTCCTCTCACCTTAGTAAAATAATTAGGAAGGGACATTACATTTCTCCACCTACACCGTGAGGAATTTTCATGTTTCCTAGTCTCTCAATATTTATCACAATCCATAGTCTGATCCAAGGATCACTAGGCCCTAAACTGGGACTCCACCCTCTAGGCTTGACCGTATATCTCGTCATTCATCGACAAGGATTCCTAGGCCTAATCAAGGGAAACCACCTCTAGGCTTTACCATATATCCCTCCATTAACCAATCGAGGATTCATAGGCCCAGTGAGGCACATAATGCCTGACTTTATCGCAACCCACAGTCTAGTTTAGGGTTCACTAGGCTAGTGGCTTTACCACAATCCATAGTCGCGTTTAGGGATCATTAGGCCATGTGTTATTTATTTCAGAGATCCACCTCACTCGGCTTCGAATCCATCTGAAAATTCAGCTCAACCAAAACATGAGAACCCCATCACACCATGGCTATCTAGAAATGGAAAGGCTAGGCTAAAAACATTGTCACACCTAGAAAACCCATGCCATAATAACAAAGAACCACATGCAATACCATGCATGCAAAATCTAGCAAGGAAAACACACAATGCAAATCGATACCTACAAAGAATTTTGTTGTTGCTGCTTGATCTTTCTCTTCATTTCTTACTCCTTCCTTCCCCTTGCGTTCTTGGCCTTTCTTGATCCAATGTCAAAGTGCTCCAAGAAAAATATAAGTGTCCAAAAGTGAGAGAGAGAGAGAGAGAGAGAGAGAGAATAATGAGAAAGCTCCAAAACTAAATTGACAAAAGGTATCAACTAATCCTTAGAAGCCAATTTATCAATTAGGCCTCTATTTTCTTCATTTTCCATTATTTTCCTTCATTTGTCCTCCTCACATTCAACTCGTGACCTTTCACCTTCCTTTTCTCCTAATTTCCATTATTTTCATAAATAAATGTGCCAAAAAAGTCATTTTTCCTTTCCAAAGCCTTTTCCATTGCCTTTGCCAATTTCCTTAACCATAATAAACCAAATGAACACCCACATTTGGATTTTTTCCCAACATTCATCTTGGAATAAGTGTCCTATCAACCGTGGTTATTATTTTTCCTTTATTAATTTTTTTTACATCGAATTTTCACCAAGACGTTACAATTTTGGCCCTACAGTAGTTGCCTCAGTATCCTAGAAAATTGTCCCCTACAATAGTTTCCCCAGAAAATGCAAATCGTAGAGACAGAGAGATTTATTCACACATGCAAATTGTTGGAGAGAGAGGAAAAAGAAATTTGGTCTTCTTATTCATCCTTCTTTTTCCTTCTTGTCCTTCACTCACTTTCCGAGAAACTCTCTTATGAGAGGAATGTGAATTTCCCAAATGAGGAGCTCAATATACATTTATATAGCAGTATGTCTAGGGTGAATGGACATGTCTCTTGGCTAGGGCCAACTTGACTTAGAGGGAAGCTAACTTGTCATTTTTGGGCCAAAATTTTCATTTCAAAAATTCAAATTTTACATCTTTTAAAATTCACAATGGGACTTTGACTCAAAACAAGTTTTTCTTTGACTCGAGCATTTATAAATATGATTATACAATAATAAATATAATTACATCAAGTTAGCAAAAGTACATTATGAAGACCATCCATAGTTACAAATTCAACGCTCCCTCTTAACTAGGGAGGTATTACATAATCACTGTCATAGATGTTCTCAAATTGAACAAAATTCTCTAAAGAAAAGGTTATCCATTATTACCATATTCATCATCTATCATCAGCATCTACTAGTGGCCATATATGTGGCAGTACCAAAGCCATGGAAATTTCATCAACATATCAGGAATCACTTCTCTAGATTGATCAATCATTTAATTCCATGACCACCACCTAGGCCAAATTGTTGAGACCCTCAACTAGAAAGCACTCAATCACCCTTCCTATTGAGCACTTTGGGCCAAGACCCCACTGAACCTCTCCTTGGTTGGTGATTAGATTTATATGTTGAACTAGACCTCACTCCACTCTACCTAGTGTGTGATTAGGGTTTGGGACCTCACTCCACCCTTTTAGTGTATGATCAAGGTCTAGATTCTAAAGGACCTCGCTCCACCATGCCTAGTGTGTGATCAAGGTGCATGACCTCACTCCATAGTTTCTTGTGTGTGATCAGGGTACTCCTCTAAAAGAAAATCACTTAGCATTCCCTATTGGGCCCTCTAAGTCTCTTAGACCCATTATCCCTTTCGGGAGAACATCCATCTATGTTGCAGATAAATTAGCACTCCCTTTCAATGAGAGAGGTGATATCCACGAGCCCCAACTTGTCTCTGAACTACATGAACTTGTCCCTTGATAATGGCTTCATCAGAACATCATTTGTTTTCTCATCAGTGGATATGTACTTGAGCCTTATTTCTCTCCTCTATAACATGTCACAGATGCATTGGTACTTGATCTCAATATGCTTCGATCTATCATGGAACACATGATTCTCTGAAAGCTTCACACAGCTTTATTATCACAATGTATTGTCATTGGTTCCAATTCTTAGCTGAATAATCCTAAAAACGACATCCAAATCCATACTACTTCTTTACAAGCCTCATTAGTTGTGATGTACTTTTCTTCAGTAGTAATAAGTGCAATTGGGTTATGCTTCTTTCTTATCCATGATATCATAACGGATCCCAAACTGAAGCATACTCTCGAGGTACTCTTCTTGTCTTTAGCACTTCCTACCCAATTGATGTTTGTATATCCATTAGAGAACTTTCGAGGTAAAAAATAGGCCTCAAAACAAAAATGTACAAAAAAAATCAATTTTATGAGAACCAATAGGATTCAATATGATGATGTCAACCATGGGGGGTGATTTGGAGTAAAAAAGTAAAAAGATAAAAATAAATTAAAAAAATATTTTTTCAACTCATATTCTCAACTTATCTCCTTATGGTTCTACTCAAATTTTGAGTAGGAGCACTCATTGGATGCAGAATTTAATTTTATATCCAAGGAGCACCCATGTTACATACTTTTGATGAACCCTACTACATGAAAAATGTGAAATACATGGAAAAACATTATTGCAATCACATTTTTGTAGGTTTTAACTCCATACAAAAATTACGTGCATACGAATTCTAAAACACAGAAAATAAAACAATGCAAGATCATAACACATAAAACACATATACACAGAGATTTTCCCCTAGATCCCAAAACCGGGACTACCAGCTTGATTTTTCATTATATTCCTTTCAATGTTAAAATACATATTTATACATGCCGA
>APFE030092270.1:0-17170 GCA_000404065.3 Pinus taeda
GCAGTGGATACACTTGGTGAATACAAGGATGCACAATTTATGGGTGAGTTATTTATTAAAGTTGTTGAAGATGTAGGTGTTGAATCTTGTGTGCAAATCATTACAGATAATGCACCTTTTTGCAAGGCGGCTGGCATGATTGTGGAAGCTAAATATCCACAAGTGTTTTGGACACCTTGCATTGTCCACTCATTGAACTTAGCACTGAAATCCATTGCTTCTGATGTGCTTTGGATTGGAAGCATTATTGAGGATGCAAGACATATCCGTAACTTTGTGCAAAATCATACAAATGCCCTCACTATCTACAAGGAGTACAACAATCTATCATTGTTGAAGATTGCTGATACATGGTTTGCATCTTCATTCATGATGTTGAAGAGGTTGAGGGAGGTCAAGACCGCTCTTGGGTCCATGGTTATTTCTGAGTTTTGGTCTTTTTGGAGAAAGACAGATCAGGCAGCCTCTAAAAGAGTGAAGGACACGATACTAGATGATGCTTGGTGGGAGAGCGTAGATCTAATTATTCGGATCATGGACCCTATCATCTCTTTGCTTAGAGTTGCAGATACAGACAAACCCATCCTAGGAGAGCTTTATGAGGGATGGGATTCCATGATTGAGTCTGTGAGGAGCATTATTCTACAGAGTGAGTGCCCCCAATACGAGACATCAACAGAGGCCTTCTGCGATACCATACATGATATTCTTGTCAGCAGATGGGACAAGAATTGTACACCTTTACATTGTTTGGCTCACTCATTGAACCCCAAATACTACAGCCATGAGTGGCTGAATGGTGGACCTTCCCGTAGATTCCCTCCTCACATGGATGCTGAAATATCACAGGGGAGGAAAGAGGCATTCAGGCGGATTTATCAGGATAGTGCATTGCTTGCTGAGGTGGAGGATGCCTTTGCAGAGTTTTCCACTGGCACTGGTCGATTTGGAGGTTATGATGTGATTAGAGGCAGGGGGCTAAGAAGCCCTATTCTTGGTGGGCAAATCATGGGGCAACAAGCCCTCCTCTTCAGCAGTTAGCCATGAGGCTCCTCTCTCAGGTGACTTCATCTTCTGTTGCGAGAGGAATTGGAGCACATATGGAAATTTGTATAGTGTGAAGAAGAGCAGGCTTGAGCAGTCAAGGGCAGAGACAATGGTGTATGTGCACACCAACCTTCATCTTATTTACAGGCAGAGGGAAGAGTGGTTGAGGGGAAAGACAAAGATGTGGATGTCTTTCCTGATGATATGGGTCTGGACACCAGTGTTGAGTTGGCATTGGCCAACATGGATCTCAGTGATCCAGTGCTAGAGCCTGTTAGATTTGATGACATAGAGGGGTCAACCTCCACACCAGCAGCTGCAGAGGCGACTATGGATACAGGGGAGGAGGAGGATGCAGACAAGAGCAGTGGGGACCTTGATGATGAGGGCAGTGATGCTGATTATGATGCTATTGCTGATTGATGCCTTGAGGCTTGTATACCTGTAGACTGTAGTTGTTTTATATTTTCTATTTCTATTTTGCCATTGGCATTGCACCAACACTACCTATGTAACACATTTTGATTTGATGACTTAATGTCAAATGAGAAAACTACAGTTGTCAGTGTGTTTATCTTATTATCTTGTAGTTGTAACTTGTAAGTTGTCTTTCAGTTATGATTCATGAATCATGATTTAAATTTTTAATAGATTTATCATTTATGAAATTATGTGACTAGTACCATTGACATTTATGTGACTAGAATCAATATCTATGTTTGAAATCAATAAATTATTAAATTTGTATCATTAATTAAAATTTGTGTAAGAAATATCATAATATCTAATTTTTAATATATATATATATATATATATTTTAAATATATATATATATTTTTAATAAAATAATATATAACGTGTCCTAACGTGTCCTGTTCCGGGGGGTCAGCGTGTCCGAATCCGACACCACGAATCTCGAATCCTACGTGTCCCGAATCCCCGTGTCAGGTGACTTAGCTTATAATGTTAATGAAGTAGTTAAACTATTCCAGTTTAACACTCTACCTCCTTCAAAGCTTCAACAACATGGACATATCTTCTTCATTGGCCGAGGCCAGGCCCTGAATCAAGCTCGACCTGATCTCCAGCCGTCCAAAGACTCGACTCTCTTGCTCCTCAGCTGATCTTTGACTCGGCCTCATAGAACTAGTTGATAACCTTGCTGCGGTCTTCTTCCAAGAGTAGATCTCGGCCTCAATGAGCAAAACTCGACCCTCCACTAGGGCACTTTTTGCCCATGAGAAGTAACATCTGTCTTATGTGTGTGGGGCCTCGCCTTAGGCTCTCTATTTATATTTTCTTTTCGGTCATTTAGGAAACCTCTAGATCTTAGCGTTTTAGCCTCTCAACCCATTAGAATAAACAGTTAGTTTCTTTAGCTCCCAAACCCGCTGCTTTGTGTCCAAAACCCCAAATTTGGGTAAATTGCTCAACCAACTCACTTTTGGTGAGTTTCCTTTCTCGAAAATACCTTCCAAGCTACCCAAAACTCCAACACTTCCTCTCAGTGAGGAAGGTATTTCCTTCATGCTTCCAACACCATGATTTTCCTTGCATGTTCCTGATAGTCCTACAAAAAAATTTGCAAGTCTATAGCCCCAACTTAGTTTTAAGTTCTTGCATGTGGTTTAATGCTCAAACCTAACATAACACGTCGCTGATATAAACATTATATTTGCATTCAACTCAAAACATAAGAGACTACTCTACTTTTTTGCATTTTCCATTTCTAGCTGAGATAAGAAAATAAAATGCAAGAACACACCAATAAATGAGACACTTATTTTTGTTTCAATGACCTTGGAAAAACCCACTAGTGGAAAACCAATCTTTAAGGTGGATTTAATATTAGTTTCTCAAGAAATTATTTATAGAGATAATTAACAAGAAGTATACTTATCTCTCCCTTTGGAAGAGTGTGTTTGGCAGTCCACTTTCTTTTTAATCTCTGAAACACAGTCTTAGTTTCTTTCTCTGACTTCCATTCAACCTTCAAACACTGAAAACTCAGACTTATGGCAGTTGTTCTCTCCCTAGAATTTCGTGCTTTTATCCAGACCTTGACTCCCCAAAAAGGTGAGTTAATCAACCTTCTTTTCAACGCACAAATATACTTGAACTTTGCATTGATAGGATAGGTATCACATCCTTGAATTTTGAGCTGCTTGTCACTCTAATGCTGCCCCAAATTTCTTGCTGATCTGTTATAGGTGTTCCTTGAAAAGAGTGCAAACTAGTGCATAAGATGCACGCTACTTGGAGCATTTACCTGCCACGAAAATCCCTCAGCCAGACTTTGATTCTACCTCGAACTAAGTGCAAGTATTCTTTGGCTGCCTCCTTGGTTTTCGTGCCCCTTTCTTGGGCTTATGCTTCGCTTCCTAGAAACTCAAGCATGCTCCTAGAAACTCGGGGCTACTGTAGCAAGAATTCTCAACTGTAAATCTTTTCCCCTCAGCTTTCTCCTCCTATTCTCCTTGCCCCCTCTCTTCTCCTTTTGGTCTTCTCACAATGAAGAGAACCCTAACCCTTGAGATCTAATGGCTGAGATTAAATCTTAGCTCATTAGATCAAGGGTGGAGATCATTCCCTCTCTTGACCCCTTCTTACATGTGTCCCCCTCAATTAATGAGACTCCTAGTTACTTTTAAAATTTTTGTGCCATGTGCACTTTTTCTCTCATAAAGTCACTTTTGAAATATAAACGTCAGTTTAATAATAAAGTGTACTTTGTTCTTTTCTCATAAAGTCACTTTATGACACTAGTGACATTAATATAAAGGTACATAGTACATAACTGACCAAAACTAACTTTCCTCCATGACATTAATATAACTCATAATGTCACATGACAAAATGACATTAACGTGTCTTCCTAAGCTAAAAGGATAAAGGCATTGGTAAACACCGCCTTAGTAACCTTATCTTCAAAACTGCCTCTTAATGAGGAAGGTGTTTCTAACCACTCCTATCTTTTCTCTGAAATACACATGCTTGCCCCTTGGCAATGACTTGGTGAAAATATCTGTTATCTGCTCATCAGTGGATATATACTGAAGCCTCATTGCTACCCTTTGAACCCAATCCTCGATGAAGTGGTGCTTGATCTCAATGTGCTTTGACTGATCATGAAATACTAGATTTTCGGTGAGTTTGATACAACTCTGATTATCACAGTATATCGTAGTTGTGCTCTTAGCCTTTGACCAAATAAGCCACATACAATCTTGCAAAGCCAAATAGCTTCACAGTTGGCTTGGCTATCTATAATATACTCAACTTTTGCTGAGCTTAGTGCCACTGATCTCTGCTTCCTCCAGAACCACGACACAACTACCAAACCCAACATGAAACAACATCCAAAAGTATTATTTCGATCACTAGCACTGCCTGGCTAGATTGACTCTGTACAACCTGTCAACTTGACTCCATCTCTTCGGATATAGTCTAGACCATAGTCCACTCTGCCCTGTAGGTATCTCAACGCATGTTTCGCAGCCACCCAATGCACTCTCCAGGGATCCATCATAAACAGACTTAACATGTTGATTGCGAAACAGATATCTGGCCTAGTATTGACTAGATACATCAAAGAACCGATCAACTGGCAATACAAGTTGGAGTTCACCAGCCCAGAATTTGAAGCATGCAACTTCTTTTAGTTGGTAATGATTAGAGTAGCCATAGGCCTGCAACCCTCCATGCAAGATCTCCTCAATATGTCCCCTGCATGCATGCCTTGGCTCACAAAGATATGCCCATCCTCTTGCCAAACATCCAACCCCAAAAAGTAATGTATCAATCCCAGATTAGTCATGTCAAACTCTAAAGCAAGGTCCCTTTTGCAGTGCTGGATGAGTCTGTCCTCTCCTGTAATAAACAAGTCATCAACATACAAAACTAGAATGAGTGGATAGTCACCTGCCATGATAAAGTATAGGTTCAGATTTGCGTCACTCTTTTGGAAACCCATCTGTTGCAAGTAGGCATCTATCCTCATGTACCATGCCCTTGACGCCTACTTTAGTCCATATAAGGCTTTCTTAAGCCTACACACATGAGAGTCTCTCCCATGCACCTTAAAGCCCTGTGGATGGTTAATGTACACCTCCTCCTGTATAACCCCATTGAGAAAGGCGGTCTTCACTGTTGAAAAATGTAACTAGATTCAATCTTCATAATGACATGTAGTGTGATTTTATGTAATTGATGAAAAGAAGAAAAATAAAATTATTATTGTAATGCTTCTCTTATGCGTTTCATGAGCAAAGAATTTTGGATTTAGTAATGGCTCCCATTGTGAGCCTTTAGGTTTTGCCATCTAGTCATAAAAGTCAAATTGAGTCAATGTCATGTATGAAGGACCCTTCTTGGGCATGTTACATTTTGTATGAGTCATTAAAATAAGCATGAAGGCCCTCCAAGACAAGCAAAAGACCTCTCTTACAAGTCGGCTCAAGATGAAAGAAAGATAATCTCCAAAATGCATGTTAGCCTTGTCTCCAAGTCATGTCGGCTAATTTGCATGGGCAAACTACTATTTATAGGCAGCTCGACTTTCATTCTAGGCATTGAATTCGGTCATGCATCTGAAGTACAAAAGAAAGTGCGAAAAAGAGAAGTAGAAGTCTCTCATCTAGAAGCAACTGGGTGGCCACCAGTTGCTTCTACTCATCTAGTTGCTTCTACTAATTCTTCTTGCGCTATATAGGTGGGTGGCCACCAATTGCTTCTACTCATCTAGTTGCTTCTACTAATTCTTCTCTCATCTAGTTGCTTCTACTCATCCAAATGGGATAGGTGGGTGGCCACCAACATCCACCTGGATCATTCCTCCCCCCTTAGGAAGCAATGGTCGCCATTGTGTTGAGTTCCTCCCTGAGATGAGGAAGCTTCTACTGAGCTGGGTCTCTGGTGAGCTGTTCTACAATCTCTGATGTGTCTAGCAATGGTGGGAAGCATGGTCGACGACGATCCACATTGAACACTCGGTGCAAGCAAAGGAATGGAGGAATGTTGTGCTTCAAAGCATTGTTGCCCGTAGCCTTCGTACGGGTGTAAGGACCATGTCAGAGTGGTTTGAGTTTCTGATGGGTTTTGGTAAGGTGTTCTCTCTGCAGATGTAACCAAACTTTGTTGCCCACCTGAAACTTGTGTGTTACCCCTGTGGGTGAGGAGAAGTTGTTCCTGTGTTTTGTCATGATCGTATCCCTTTGCTGCTGCTGCTGCGTGGAGAAACCCTTTGCGGGGGTCATGGATGTAGCAACAATCTTCCCCTTACTTTGGGAGCGAAGCAGACAGAAAATAAATTTCCTAGTCTGTGAGATGAGCTTGCTGCCTTTCTTGGCAGTGATCAGAGAGGTGGAGGTAGGTGGGGCTACCTCCGGTATCCTGTATAATGAATTATCCAAAGAAATAATGACAGCGCGAGGCCTTGACTCATTCACAGCATGTTGCCTCCACAAGTATGGCTTGCCTAATAGTACATCACAAACATCCAGAGGTGTAACATCACACAATACCTCGTCTGTGAAGGGCTTGATGCTATAGGGAAAGCGGCACTGCTGGCGAACTTTGAGATCTCGTCCTTCATGAAGCCACCTAATACTGTACGGCTGCGGGTGTGGTGTAATCGGTAGGCCCAACCGCTTCACGACCTTTGCTGAAATGAGGTTCTTTTGGCTGCCACTATCGACAATGAATTGCAGCGGCGAACCCTTCACCCACATCTGTGAGTGGAAAAGACATTCCCCCTCCTCTGGATCTTCGGGCTCATTTTTCTGGATCTTGGCGGTGGCAACAGTGGCGCTGGGATCCACATCAATGATCTGCTTCCCTTGCCATTCCCCTTGTTGGGTTCTGGCTCAGGGTCGGAACATGCATCTGATTCGGAAGCCTTACTTGGCCACCAGCGACTGCTTGGTCCGACACTCACTTGTGTTGTGAGTGGGGCTCTTGTGGAACTCACACCACTTTCCTGTGTCCTTTTTCGACTTCGTAGTGTTGTTCTTTCCTTGTGGCTTCGACGGGTTGTCTTGGGTCACCCCGCCTTGGCTTTGTCCTTTGGGCTTCGGATTTGCAGATCCAAAGTCTTGCTTCTTCTGTTTGAACTTTTGCTCGATTTTGACAACGTATCGGTATGTCGTGCCGAGTGAGGAGATGTTCAGGAACTCCATCTCTTCCTAGATGTATCTGTGTAGACAACTGCGGTATTTGAGTACTAGACGCAGATTAGAATCTTTGATGCCCAACTATGTGCGAAGGGTATGAAAAATGTTTGTGAACTTTGGCACATCTTGGTCCCTTCCTTGCCGCAGCGTGGTCCACTTTATGTATTTGTCCTCGTAGCTTTTGATAGGGTAGTACTGTTCCTTGATGGCATCCCGGAATGAATCCCAAGTGGGTGCGGCTGAAAATAGTGAGCCTGTGCTTTCATTCTTCTGCTCGCTGTATATTTCCCACTAGTCCTTGACGTGGGGGGCTGCTTTGAGAAGAGCAAAAACAATATTTTCCTGACTCGAAAATTCATGAATAGAAAAATACCCATCTAGCAGATTTAACCATTTATCTATGGCATCTGTGTCTATTTGACCTTCGAAGATGGGAATTTCAAAATTAACTTGTACCTTAAAGGGTGTGGCGTTTCCAGAGTAGCTGTTGGAAGCCAATGCGTCGCCTCTGGGTAACCACTGAAGGATCTGCGCAAAACTATCCATCATCGCATTCCTTTGCCACTCGAGGGCTTCTTCGAGCAAGATTTTGATAGGATCTCCTGCCCCCTCGTCTTTCTTTTCATATTCCATGGGAGGCCTTCGGGATTTGCGAGGCTGGTCTTGCAAAGGTTCGACCAGTTCAAGCCCTAACTCCTTATATTTCGACCTCATTGGGGACATGCAAAGAAAAACAGAGAAAAAGCAGACCACTCTGATACCACTGATCCGGATTTAGACAGGAACGCAACAAATTACAGAGATAACGATAAACACAAAGATGCAGCGGAAATAATACTTCATTTCATTAATGTAAAATACTGAGATATGCTTACAAAAAGAAAATGGAAATAAACAGCTAGGGCGATGGTAGCTTATCTCCGAGAAGAGATGTGGTGGCTACATGCCTTTGAACTGTTACAATGAGGCTTGAAGGCCTATTTATTGTTGAGAAACAATGGAGAACCCTTAACATTCCAAAACCTGACCCTAGAAGATGAAACGCCAATTTGTGGGCCTCGTTTGGGTAAATTGGTACATCACTTTCTCGGGGTGTAACTTTGGCATACGATCTTCGTTTGATACGTACAATAGCTCATTAGAAAGATGTATTCGAGCACTACCACTTTGGGAAAGGCAACATCGGTCCATGGACCCATGTTGCCCCCAGATTTCCCAAAAAACGTTGTTTAGGGCCTCAAAACGGCTTCGGAAGTTCAGGACCCAAAAAACTGCTAAAAATAGTAAACTGTGCTACAATTTAGGAAACTGAAAAAACTGAAAGAGACAGCTGTGGGGGTCCAAATGGAATAGGTAGGTGGGTGGCCACCAACATCCACCTGGATCAATCATCTCATTAAAACAAGAACTCTACAAGATGAAGATGTTAAGGGAAGATGGAATAGCTTCATACTTTATGAGGATATCTAAAATCGGGGATCAACTACAAGATCTAGGAGAAGTCATGTTTGATAAAGAAATGACTATAGTTGTATTAAATGCACTACTAGAGGAATGGGGTAACCTTACTTCAAGTATTTATGGGAAGAAAGAAGCTACTCCATTCCAAGATCTATGGTCACTATGCAAGATTGAAGAATCTAGACTAAAGGCCAAATTTGATGTGGGAGCAAGTGAGCAAAATCAAGCTTATGCTACAATGACAAGAAAAAAAGGAAAATTTAGGAAGTTTGGTTCTCGGAAATAGGACATGACTAAGATTAAATGCTATGGGTGTCAAGAATATGGGAACTACAAAAGAGATTGTCTTAAGACCAAGAAGGACAATAACAAAAGAGGAAGAGAAGAAACCCATATCACCAGAGAAGTCCAAGAAAGAGGAAGTAAGAGATCTCTATTACTGAGATAGTCTTCTCACATAAGTTATTTTCAAGTTCCTAAGTCTTCTGTTGAAAGATATGACTATTGTGATTTACTAAGAAAATGATGATGCATCATGGCATCATAGAAGCATTGAAAGCAAGAGCTCGCGACATCATCATAGAGAAGCATGAAAGATGGTTGGAATCTATGGCACTCAACAATGAAGGATTTAGCTCTTGGAAACCTCATTGGAAACATAAGTGGCACTTATGGAAAAGAAAAAGGTCATCTGGGTCAAAGCTCATCATACATCAGTCAAAAGGAAACATCTGCTATATGGGGATACTCTAGATCCTCAAGATTCTTTGATGGAATCTTCATTGAAAGGTTTATCAATGAAGAGAGGAAACAAGTGTTTCATCAAGAATTCCAAATTTGTGGAATTCATGGGATGATGGTGTGATGACATAAAAGAAGCTGAGCAAGGGATTGAAGCTTTTTCAATCAAGGGAGCTGCTGCAGAAAGCTTGGATGACCCAAAGGAAAAATGAGTTATGTATGCTTACATTCGATATCGCAGAGTCGTGTCAATGGTTGTATGTAACATGGATCAATGCTCTATCTTGAGAGCATAAACAAAAGGAAGGATCTCCTCCCTTGAAGGGATGCAAGAATGCATGGGTCACACATTCACTAGATGAAATCAACATAATATGACCTGATATGCAGTATGAGGTGGTTGACATTAATTGTAGGAACCTTGATTGGAAGTTCCTGGGAATGAAATGTGTGAAGAATGAAAGGAAGACAATGTGGGATATGCAACCATGGAAAAAGGAAATCAACGTCAAAGACCAAGAATATTTGACTAGAATATCTCCCTGAAAGATATGAAGATTCTAATGGAGTCCTGAAAAAGAAAGAGGCCCTTGACAATATATATATATATATATATCTTTTGGAGATGTGTCGATATGTATGCAGGATGCTAATGCGAATTAGAAGATGTCATGATGAAAGACCATGACAAAGGTAATTTTGATTTAAGTGTTCATTTCTTATTTTTGAACAAATATCTAGATGGGCTTATGCAGGATTGCCGAGGGAAGAGCTATGGATATATTCGACCCCCAATGCCTATGTAGTAGGATGAAAGATCCTTAAGAAAACATGGCATGAAGAAGGCAACATGGCATGAAGGAAGGCCAGATATGAACTGATGGATCACTTTTCGATGATGACATGACTGACTCATGGATGAAAGTGATGGATGGTCTGTGCCCTGTGAAGGAGTCCCAAACATGAAGACTCTTAGATAACGAAAATAAGTTCATGACATCGTGAGGAGGAGTTCTTTAAGCAGCTGGTTGTCCCATCATCTCCACCTTAGGAGCTATTGTAGGTCCCTAATTAAAAAGGAGCCTGGAAACAAGTTTCTTACTTGGTAGAAACTTGGAAACAATATTTTTAAGCCAAGAGGGAGCTTAGGTACATTCCTTCGGTAGGAATGAGTACATTCCGTTATTGGAATTGATATGTCCTCCCTAATTAAGAGGGAGAGATAAACACATCATTCTTGTCTTCACTTGGGAAGACATAATGGACGAGTGGGTAAACATATGGCATCTGATGCTCTTTGAGGATGTGTTAGGGCATCCAAGATAAGAGTAGTCGTAGAGGGCTGATATTCTTTGAGGACTAGGAACCCAAGATAAGAATAGTCCTGTTGGAACACACCCTGAGAACCCGGGTGGGGTATGTTCCGAGAGAGACAATGATGAGGGTGTCTATACATCATTGGTCTCACTAGCATTGTGCTCACATCTAGTGGATAGATAGAGCTGTTAGTCAAGGCCTTGCTGTGTGACAATGCTGGTTGATATGATGCTATACAGATGGGTTACCGATCCGACTCTTCTTATGAGAAATTCTTCAGATTGAGAATGACCAAGTACCATTATGAATACCTTCCTAGTTAAAACTTAAGCGGGAGTGTTGAAAAGTGTAACTAGGTGCGGTCTTCATAGTGACATATGTAATTGTGATTTTATGTAATTGAAGAAAAGAAGAAAAATAAATTATTATTGTAATGCTTGTCTCATGGGTTTCATGAGCAAGGAATTTTATTTTTAGTAATGGCTCCCTTTGTGAGCCTTTAGGTTTTCTCATCTTGTCATAAAAGTCAAATTGAGTGAATGTCATGTATGAAGGATCCTTCTTGGGCATGTTACATTTTGTACGAGTCATTAAAATAAGCACGAAAGTCCTCCAAGACAAGCACAAGACCTCTCCTTCAAGTCGGCTCATGATGAAAGAAAGATAATCTCCAAAAGTCATGTCGGCCTTGTCTCCAAGCCATGTCGGCTAATTTGCATGGGCAAACTACTATCTAATAGGCAACTCGACTTTCATTTTGGGCATTGAATTCAGTCATGCATTTGAAATACAACATAACGTGCAAAAAAGAGAAGTAGAAGCCTCTCATCCAACTCAAAAAGAAGGAGAAGAATCTGAGCTTTGTAGGCACTGTTTTGGTTAAATTTTCCTTGAACGTGTGGCATATATTAAAGTTTCTGCAGTAGGGATTCCTCAGGAGTGAAGAAGCACAAAAGAAGATCTTTATATTATCATATATCACAGTTGAGGTCATAAGATTGAGTCTCCTAGTCAAGTGAAGAAGGAAGATACCTCACAACAGCTCACACATGAGAATTGCAAGGGTATAAGATAAGCTGAGGTTGCAGATCTGTGGATGAAACCGAAATTGCAGTAGTGGAGACAATTTGACTTGAGTTGACCATAAGAGAAGGAAAGATCAACAAGTTTGTTTCAAGAAGGATTTCATCAAGGAAGGTTTGTGACTTGGTCTTGGAGTGGCAAAAGGGTCTAGGGTCTTAGTCTCGGTATTCGTCAATTGGAATCTCTATAAGAAGAAGAATTTGTTCGGGTTTTCCTCTCAAGAAGGAGAGGTTTTGACCCTGACTGATAGCTTATATTCTATCTCTTGTCTCTTTATGGTTTATGCATTGATCGCTGTTTGATGAAGAATAACTATAATAACATAAGATAAAAGAAGATCCTAATCTAAGAAGTAAAAAACATTCACAAGCAATTATCAAATTGAAGAGAAATCACTTAACCTCGATGCCCTAAATTTCTCAACATGGTACCAGAGCTAAGGTAACAAAGCAAAGGAAGGGCATCCTATCAAGTGACACTCAAGGATCTTATGCCTTCCTTGAGATTTCAAGGAAGGCATCAAAGGGAAGATCATCTTGAAGTCAAGATCTACAAAGAAAGCATCAAAACCCTAGATCAAAGAAGTTTACAAAGAAGTATTGGGATCATCATAAAGAAAAGAAGACTAAAACCCTACATTTACTCAAGTTGAAAAAGATCTATGAATCAAGTTAAAGTGTTTTGAAGACTATTCATCCAAAGGAAGCTAGATCAAAAGGCATTGTCATCAAGACTCTAAGGTCATCTCTCTCTCGTTGAAGCAAGATTCATACCATTGAAGACATCATCAAGAAGTCATCATTGACCTTGATCAAGAAGGCTTCACCATCAAAAAGGATCTCCCTCTCTGTGAGATCAAGGATCATTAATGAAGAAAACTATCTTCATCAAGGAGAAGTTTTCTACTCTCTATATCATCATCAACATCAAGGAAGCAACAAGGAGAAGGAGCATCTGATCAAGTAAGTATATTTATGTCCACATCTGAATCTGTCAAAATGTCTTTTTGCAAGGAAAGCAACAAATTGGTTGGGGGTTCAAACTATCTTGCATGGAAGAAAAATATAGATTTGAATCTCATTGAAAATGAGGTTATGCAACATGTCGAAGGATCTATCACTAAACCAGGAAAGAGGATGGGTATGATTATTTTGAGTCAAGATTTCTCTTCTATCCCTTGCACCAATGACCCCTTTCAGTATGTTCCTTATGCTCCTGGGTCTTATCATCAAGGCCAACAATCTAAAGGAACAAATAGACCGAACATCCCGAGTTATTTCTCATCCTCTGCCACCACTACCTCTGCTAATCCCACTTCCTCCCAGTGAAGTTGTCAACCCACTTTGGATGAACATTGGAAAAAACAATGCAAAAAATCTTCTTTTCAATATATTGCTAGATGGTGGTATGATGCGGATATCCCATTTAATGTTTCTCGCTCACCTTATTACCAATCTATGTAGGACTCTGTTATAGCTACAGGAAAGGGCTGCAAAGGCCCTACTATGCATGACTTGAGGGGACCTTTTTTGCAAAATGATATTGCTTCTATTGATGAGTATTTCGCTGAGTATAAAGTGTCATGGCTCAAAACAATTTGCTCAATCATGTCAGATGGATGGATCGATGGAAAGAACCACACTATCATTAATTTCCTTGTTTCTTGCCCTCAAGGAACCATGTTTGTGAGATCAGTTGATGCATCTGATAAGGTGAAGGATGCAACTCTTCTATTTGAGTTTTTGGATGAGATTATTTAGGGAATGGGGGAGCAAAATGCTGTGCAGGTCATCATAGATAATGCCTCAAACTATGTTCTTGTTGGAAAGATGATTTAGTCCAAATATAAGACCATATTTTGGACTCCATGTGCTGCAAATTGCATAGACCTCATGCTTGAGGACATAGGCACATGCTTGAGGACATATGCAAAATGGAGTGTGTAAGAAACACTGTAGAGCATGCCAAGTGCATTACAAAATACATCTACAACCACTCATGGGTATTGAGCCTAATCAGGAGAAACACGGGGGGCAAAGAGCTTGTTAGGCTTGCAATTACGATATTTGCAACTCATTTCCTCACTTTGCAATGTTTCAATTCTCAACAAAAAAACTTGTAGAAAATGTTTTCTTCTTATGATTGGACTTCATCTTAGTGGGCTCATAGACAAGATGGCAATGACACCAAAAAGAAAGTTTTTGAAAATTATTTTTGGAAAAGGTCTGCAAAGCTTGTGAAAATTACCGAGCCCCTTGTTAAGGTGCTACGGATGGTGAATGGGGAAAAATTGGCCATGGGCTACATTTATGAGGCTATGGATTAGGCAAAGGAGCAAATACGTGTAGCTTACAAGGATAATTTAGCTAAATATGGGCGTACTTGTGAGATCATTGATATAGATGGAACAATCAACTCCATTATCCTATATATGCAACTGAGTATTTTTTGAACCGAAAGTATCATTATAAAGCTCGACTAAGAGATTTGCAGGTTGGGGAGGTTAGAGATGGATTGGATGATTGCTTGGAGCGCATGGTCCCTAGCCATGCAGACTAGTTGGAAATACATAAACATCTTACTCTTTTTAGTATGGCAACAGGTATCTTTGACAAAAACTTGGTGAAGATGGCAAGAGATGTGGATCAACCAGGTAAGCAATTCCAATTTTTTTTTCTTTTAAAGTTCAATTCTTTACAAATTTACAATTCAAATTGTCTATAAATACTTGTAAAAAAGTAATGAAATGAACTAAGTTACTAATTAATATCTTTTTCTTTGCGGCGCATTGGTGGAGTCATTTGGCGGCCAATGTCCTCAATTGCAAAAATTTTGCAGTTAGATTCCTCAGCCAAACTTGCAGTGCTTCAATTTGTGAGCCCAATTGGTTTTTTTTGAGCGCATACATGCAAAGAAGAGAAACCATTTGGAACAAAAATGGTTAAATGATCTTGTCTTCATGCAATACAACCTTTGACTAAGGCGCAATCAAATGATGAACAAAAGGCCTGATCTAGATCCCATTGTGTTGGACGATATTGATCCAACATCAGAATGGGTGGAGACTGAAGATCGTAAGTTTGAGGTTGATATTTATTTACATGGTGTTAGGGGGTGTCACGCCCCCAAGCCTACGGTGGTCTTTCAACCGTGCCGGCGAGGTGCGGCACCACCGAACACTTTCTTTTTAACAATACTCGTGCACATGGACTACGCCTAAATTCACCTTCGCATTACTTAGCTTGTGTTTCGTAACTAAGTAAACATGTTTATCCTTTATACTTAATGAAGCCCATACTCATTCATTATCCATCGCAATTAAATAACAAGAACATCAAACAATTGCAACAAGTATAAAGGGGAGGGGCAACTCCCCGTAATGTGAGTCTGCCCAACAGTTTATTAAGAATATCAGTTTTACAATACAAGTGTGCTTGGCAAACTCCAAGCCAACACTTAGCCAAATTTACAAGATAGGCAACCTGTCTTTACAACAGTTTTATGCTTCCTTCGTACAAAGAATGGTGCTCACATGAGCCACCTATAACCCTCTACTAAATCTGCACTAAAACCGCACCTCAGAACCACCTCCGCATAAGCTTCAACTTATTTCCAAGTCCTAACCCAATCGTCCAAGTCTTCAAGGCAAGTGCGCATGAGAAGTGCGCACTTCCTTCCTTGTGCGCAGTTTCCACTTGTTGTGCGAGTTGTGCGATGATCCTTCGATGTCAAATGAGCTCTCCACGCTCACTTATGTATAGGCGTCGTAACGTGGGTAAGGGGTGGGCGGCAGCCCCTTGGCCGACCCCCAAAACCTCCACAACCGTGCCCCAAACGCCATCTTTGTGTGTGTCGGCTAGCCATCGTGCAAGCCTCTCCAGCGCGCGTATAAACCTCTGCACTTGGTCGCATAAGTGTCCATACTTAGTCGCACAAGTGTTCTGTTTTCGTCGCATCGCTGTTGTCGTAACGTCGCATTTTGTGCGATGGTGCCTGCGCTCCATCGTCGTGCCGTTGTGCATGCTTGCCCCGCGTGCGCGCATGCCCAGGCGCCCGACGCCCGCCCGTCGCAAATCTCCAAGGCGTTACATCCTCCTCCACCTGAAGTCGTTGTCGTCCTCGACAACATCCCAACTCCAATCATCAATCCATGATGTCGACTCCCCTCACATATATGGCAAACATCCTGCAACATATGTAGGTCTCCATCTCCACCATGTCTCATCTAAGTGACCATCTGTCACCAAGATAGTCCATACCAAAGTATGTCATAGATGTCCATGACCACCGGTCACCTGCCACAATCTCTCCATGCTGCTCTCCCCCATGGAAGGCTGATCCCTCCATCATCAAGCTACATGTCCACTGCAACAAAGTGTCCACTCCATCATGTGCATCATCTCCATCATGTGCAAACTACCCATGATATATCAACAAGTGTTAACACATCTCAATCATGTGCCAACATCTCATCTCAACAATTGGAAGTCCTCTTAATCCATGACAATCAACCATCATGTCACAATCTCCACATGCTGCTCCACCGTGGAAGGCTGGCCCCTCCATCTCAAGCTACATGCTCATTGCAACATATCATGTTGACCCCATCATGTGTCGTTCCCATGTGAACTGCTGTCATGATACTCCAACACAATGCCAACATATCTCATGTACACTACTAGTCTCCATGCCTGAACTAGTTGGGTAGCTAATCCAACCATCACGCTCAAATCATGAGAATGCACATCCTCATGCCACCATCAGTTGTTCCTCAAAACATCCTGCCACATCCTGAACTCGATCAAGAATCCATCCTCACAAGTAAACCATGCTCAGGTCCATGAAGTAGTCCTCATCTCATCTGCAACATGTCCATGATGTTTGGTGTCAATGTGCTATATGAAATTAGCCACATCTCTCCCAACATCATCCATAAGTGTGCCTCCTCCATATGAAGAGACCATTTCATCAAACTCCAACTCTTGGTGTGTCACATCCATGTCCATGAAGCTACCTCCATCACATCTGCAATGTGTCATCCCTCAAGTCTGCCATAGAAACAAGTATACACTTGTCTCATGTATCCATGTGCTGCCATGATCAAAGGTCAATCAGCTCCCATGTGTAAAAGTAGTTGAGTCTTGGCTCAACCCATGCCAAGTGTTGCCACGAAAGCATCATCATCATCGTAACTCCATCACTCCAAAGTGCCTCATATCGATCATCCACATCAAGTCACTCTTTCAAGCCATGCCCATACATGTACTTTGAATGTATGCACCCCATCCTGCATCAAAGTCCCTGACCTCAGCTCCTCAATGCATCAGATCCTCTAAGTCCACCATATATGA
>APFE030092276.1:0-10482 GCA_000404065.3 Pinus taeda
CAAGTACACATCCCCACCTTCATCTGAGGTGGTTTTTGCCTCTGCAGAAGGAGCATCATCAGATCCCTTTCCTTTATCAGGAGCTTTAGATTTACAATCCCTTCTGAAGTGCCCTTCTTTATCGCATTTCCAACACACCACCTTTATAGGTTTTCCTGGAGATTTAGATCTCCCTCTAGATTTAGATCTCCCACTCGATGACTTATTTTTGTTTCTATTCTGGGACCGTCCTCGTACAAGCAAGGCATCACCATTCTGGTTGTCCATATTTTTCCGTCTCATCTCCTCCGTCAGTAAGGCTGAGACTATTTCATCAAACTGCAAAGAAGTTGCATTGCTACCTATTGCAATAACCAGATTATCCCATGAATCTGGTAGAGAACACAACATACTGATGCACTTATCTTCATCTGAAATTTTAATATCAACAAATGATAATTGACTTACCACGGTATTAAACGCATTCAGATGCTCTATCACCAAGTCTCCATCTTTCATCCTCAGGT
This sequence comes from Pinus taeda, assembly GCA_000404065.3. Classification (NCBI taxonomy): domain Eukaryota; kingdom Viridiplantae; phylum Streptophyta; class Pinopsida; order Pinales; family Pinaceae; genus Pinus; species Pinus taeda. The sequence goes on from APFE030092276.1 coordinate 507, forward strand.
TATACAGCTTTTTCCGCAGGAATAGTTTATTCACCAGAGGGTTAGATTGGTACAAAGTACCTAACTTGTCCCATAGAGCCTTCGTCGTAGCTTCCGTTGATACATTCAGTAATACTGAATCTGAGACACACAATCGTATTGTGCTCTTTGCCTTACGACAACTTCTTCCATTCTTCATTGGTCACTCCCATTGGTTTAGTACCCGGATCTACCATGATCCACCAACAGATCCTCCATCTTGAGTTTCCACAACTCAAAACTCTGACCATTGAACCTCTCAATCTCTATATTTCTGCTGCTCACCATCTTCTTTCACCACCAGAATCGATCTCGCAGATCTCCGACTGAACAGGGTCTACCACAGGCCCGAGTGAAACCCCTCAGCAACAAAGGTGTCCCCTTGAAGCCAAAATAGCTCTGATACCAAATGTAGGTTTTAACCCCATACAAAAATTACCTGCATATGAATTCTAAATCACAGGAAATATAAAAATGCGAGAGCATAACACATAAAACACATATACACAGAGATTTCCTACTAGATCCCAAAATCGAGACTACCAGCTTGATTTTTCATTATGTTCCTTTCAATGTTAAAATACATATTTATACATGCCGAAGTATCCAATACCATGGACCGAAAAACCATCGCCTCCAAAACCATGGATCGAAAAACCATAGGTAGGTTCGCCCAACCTAATATAGGGTCCAAATTTTTTTTTCCCGGGGTGCTGCGCCAGACCCCGTAGAGGGGGGCTACCCGCCCCCCTCAAACCCCCCGAACAGGGGGGGCGACAACCCGCCCTGTGACTCCCCCACTGCGCAATCAGTGCAACGAAGGGGGGGCTCCACCCCCCCTCTAACAATCAGCGCAACGAAGGGGTGGCTTCGCCCCCCCTCTAACCTCGGTTCAGTACGTAGGTTAGTCATGGAAAGAATATAACACAACCCAACAATTTGTTGGTTTAATTTCAGTGTCATATTCTTGCAAGGTCGTGACCCAATTTGCCCTCTTTTTGCCCACATCCTTTTGTACCATAAGATTTCTAACTTTTGGAAATGGTACTATTATTTTGGTGTGAGTCTTGAGAAGGAAAGGTCTAAAGTGTTTAATTGTTTGAAAACAACATAAGTTTGTTTCTCAACATCAGAGTAATTTAATTCAGCTCCTTGTAAATTTGAACTGTAGAAAGAAATTGAGGCTTCGACTTTATCTTGATTCGCTTGTGTGAGTATGGTAGCATATGATTTCTCGGAGGCGAATGTATATAAGGTGAAAGGATTGGAAAAATTCGGTGTTGCTAAAGATGGGGCATTTATAATTGCTTGTTCTATCAAGATAAATGTTTCATGTTCCAAATGACCCTATTTGAAGAGAGAATTTTTCTTTATCATGGCTTGGAGAGGTGACACAATTCTTGAGAAGTCAGGGACGAATCTCTTAAAAAAATTGATCTGACCAACGAAAGACTGCATTGCTTTTTTATTATGGGGTAAAGATATCTCCGAAATTTCCTTGATCCTATTTGGGTCAATATGGATTCTTGATTTAGATACTATGAATCCAAGAAGTTTTCCTTCACTCAATGCAAAAGATGATTTTTTGGGGTCAAGCAAAATTCCATATTTTTTACAACGTTGAAAGATTTGTTTTAAGTCCCTGAGATGATTACTACGTTTTTTAGAATATACCATTATGTCGTCTAAGTAGATTACCACTGACCTATTTACTAATCCCTTAAATGCAATGTCCATGGCTCTTTGAAACGTGGCACTAGAATTGATTAGCCCAAATGTCATCTTTTGATAAGCATATGTGCCCCATTTTTTTCTAAATGTAGTTTTCAATTGATCATTCGGGTGGACTAAGACTTTATTATACCCTGAAAAGCCATCTAAAAAGGACATTAACTCAAACCCCGCGACTTAGTGTAATATCTGTTCCATGGGAGACAATGGAAAATTATCCTTTTGGCAAGCTTTATTGAGGTTGCAAAAGTCTATACAAAACCAAATATCACCATTTTTATTTCTGACTGGGATGAGATTGGAGACCCATCTGGAATGTCTGACAGGAAAAATAATCTTAGCTCTTAGTAATTTGTTTAACTCAGATTTAATCTAGCTTTCCAAATTAGGATGTATTTTCCTTAATTTCTACTGAACGGGTTTTTCTTCGGAGATCATAGGAATTGTATGCTAGATAATTGAAGTGTCATAGGTTTTAAGATCATCATAGTTCCAAGTGAAGACACTCTTGTACTGTTTCAGCAATCAAATAAAAGCTGATTTTCCATCAGATGTCAGGCCAAGACCTAGGTTGATGCTTTGTGATTTCATGTCTATCCTTAGATTAATTTATTCATACTCCAGAGTCGAACTCTAGAGTTTTGAATTGGTGGATCTTTTAAATTTGTCCTTTAAGTCATACAGATCCTCTAACTTGAGTACGGATTTTGGTATAGAGTTATTGTTGTTTTTTTGTTCCAGTTGTTTGTCATGTTAGTCTTCGTCAACTATCTGATCATTATAAGAACCTTCTAAAGTAAGAAAACTCACAATATCAGGGTCATTGTTGAAGACTCTCCAGTTGGTAATGTTATCAGGAATAGAGGGTCGAAAAATTAATTCAATAGATAATCTATCTGGACTGTAGTCCTCTGATGGAATAAGCTTGGAAGCTACATTAGCAAGAAGATTAGCGCTAGCTTTTTGGAGTCTTGGAATAGATGAAATATTAAACGTTGTAAAGTGTGAGGTCAGGTCTTGTACTAAGGATTGATAGTGTTTCAAATGGCTCGACAGACAATGTATAGTATTTCTTACTTGTCTAATGACAATCTCAGAGTCTCCAAATACTTGAAGGTATTTGATATTAAGTATGATTACTTTGTATAGCCCTTGAACCAATGCTTCATATTCAATGGTGTTGTTTGTGCAATTGAATTCAATCCTACACACTATCATGGTTTTTTCTCCTTCTAGACTAACTAATATACAACCTACTCCTGCTCCATCGTTGGATTTAGAACCATCGAAAAATACTTTCCAAAACAAGGTTTTATTTATAGGTCTATCTACAAAATTAATGCATCTAGAAGTATCAGTTTGAGAAAAAATTTATGTCTGAGATAAAATGGAATTTCTGATTATGTTGTTGCTATATGCTACAGGCTCGTTTTCTCCTTCTAACTCTGTCACTATGTACTTTTGATGTTTTTCTCGTTCAACTTTGATTTGATTTGGTTTGCCATTGTAGGGGAGCCACATATGAGACCAGTTGGTTGCAAAGTAACTGTGAATCTTTTCTGACCAATCCCTACTTAGGATTAGTCCATAAAATTCAGGAATGTCAGTCACAAGTATATCAATGACTTGACACACTTTTGGGTTTGACAAAAGTCTTATGGTTACTAGATTAAGTTCCCTGATGACTTCAACCTGAGACCGATCTAGCTGTACTATTTGTACTACAGATTTCTGAGGTTGAACATTTAACTTAGCACAAATTGTCTTAGGTAAAATGTTAGATGATGCACTGGAATCAACTAGACAGTTGTGCAAATTTTTATTGAAAACTTCAAAAGTAAGGAGAAATGGCGGAGTATGAGATTTGGATCTTCCGCCAATCCGAGTAATGTCGGTTGGTTCGATTTTATGTGAAATGCTACTTGGAGGTCTTCCCATTTCATGAGCAACCTGTGATATCACAGTAGTGGAAAGAGGAGTAGTAGGTACTTAATTGAGTTCTTTCAAGAGTAATTTTTGTTGATGTTTTAACTTACTGAGCTCATGAAGAATAATGTTCACTCTGGTTTTCTTCATATCTTCAGCAATGTTGTATTCCATTTCATCTAAGATGATAAGAGTTTTAGATGAAGATGTCAAATCAGATTGGATTGGGCTTGTCTGAGTAGACTTTGGTGAGGATTTTTTACCTATGATTTTATCCCTGGGAAGTGGAATTGGTTTTTTTTGCTTTGTACTAGATTGTGGAGGTTCGAGTTGATTTCTACTTCTAGTAGCAATAGGTAATGCTTCTTGATCTTCCTCATTTGGAAGAATGAAGTCCCACATTCCTTGTAGTTCTACAATTTCTTCATCATCAGTTTGTTCCTCATTTGAAACTTCTTCCTCTTCCCCTTCTGATTCAGTGTTTGTTATAGCATTTGAAGGTTTTGGATCGGTTAGAGGATTTCGTTTATAAGGTCTAAAAGGTTTCTTGGAAGATGTTTCTGCTACTTGTTTATTTATATCAACCATTTCGTTGGACATGGTCTTTAAGACTTTTTGTAACCCTTCCAGGTTGAAAGGATCCTTCGATTGTATCTTTTTAGAATCATCTCTAAAAGACACTTTTTTAGACTGCCTATCCTCTACAACATTTTTCTTTTCTATAGCTAGGATATGCTTCTCTACAGCTATTGCCTCTTTCATGTATTTTGCTAATGTTGGCTTAGCAACTCTGTCTACAAAGATGGCTGAATTTGAAGGTAAAGCATAAATATACCATTCATTTTGGACTTCATTGCTAGGCTTAGATGTTTTTGGTATTTTGTTCAATAATTTATTGAAGTCCTTAATTGGTTCCTTTGGTTCAGATTTTAAATTGGAGAGGTCATTTATTAAGGTTGTTGTGGACCTATCATCCCCAAATTTGGTTAAAAGGTGATATTGAAATGTATCTCGATTATTAATGGAGCCTGATGGTAATAAAAATTACCATGATCTTGTTGCTCCTTGTAAAGTATAGGGAAATAATCTTACAACTGTGTCCTCTTCTATTACTCCATTCAAATTAACAGATAGCATAAAATTATTTATGTGTTCTTCGGCTAATAGGCCACTGTCAGGATCGAATTTGGGCAACCATTTTTTAGGGTCAACTGGTAATTGAGATAAGGGTGCAGGAATTCTTACAACCCCTAGATTGGCCCATGGCCTCGGTGATGGATTTCCTGCCATCGCTAGGATATGAGTAGAAGAAGGTGTGGTAGTAGTTGAAGGTGATTGAGTAGAGGAGGATGTTGGTCTTGTTCCTATATGAGCCATGATTTGGAGTTGGGGGATGGATGAGTGTTCTTGTGATGATCTGGATGGGATGGTGGAAGAAAATAATGATACAACTTCACTTTGAGATTCTACGGGTGTTTTCCTAGCTTTCTTATCACTCAGTAGAGGAAACTCAACTGGCAGGATTCCTAGTTTTTCGCTTTGGGCTCTATTCAGTCGTTGAGATGGGGTTTGATGAGAAGTGACACTACCTTGGGATAACTCAAATTCTTCTTGAAATATTGAAATCCCCTATAGCTTGTGGATTAAATTTTGTAATTCAGGGGGATCCGAGGAAGAATGATCTGGCTTGTTTGGGATTTCAATAATGTGATCTGTATTTTTCTTTTCAACTTCTGGTTCAAAGATAAGAGATTTGTAATGCGAACGAGAAGTTGAGGGTGATGGTGAGGGAGTTTTACTCTTATAATGGTGTGAAGATGTAGATTTAATTTCCATTCACAGTCAGACCCTCCTTCTAGCACCAAATATGTCGAAGGCTCAAAAAATCAGGACTCCAACAAGGGGGATAATCACCTAGTCCGGACCTTAGGACAACTCCTTTTTCGTTTGGAATAGTGGCTCTAACTAGGGATGATGGGACCATTTTCCCAATCTATTTATGATGTTTGTTCTAACGGGATGATGTTTTTATTTTCTAGGTTTTATGGCGTGAATACTTATTATAAAGTTAATCTATCTTCTAACTATCATATGCAATCTATCATAGTCAAAGAAAACATCTAACTTTAAAACTATCCCGGGAGTGACGTTTATATGCGATCTAAAATGATTTCTGAAAGTAACTCATAATAAAGATCATTCAATCACGATAAGAAGAGAATACGTTTAATAATGATCATTTCGGATAAAAAGTTAGCCAAAACGATATGAGAGATATATCGCATAAAGAGTCATTCATATATTCAGCATAAAGAATAAAACATCATCATACAAAAGTGCAATAATGATAACTAAGAATTTAAACTTTCATACATAAATAACTGAAAATGATTTATTGCTTGATACACAAGTAAAAAGCACTAAGAGATAGAAGTACCATTTGTAATATGTCTTATTCATGTGCTTCAGCAATATTGTTCTACCTTCAAATCACTTAACATCGACTAAGAGTACAGAAGTGCAATTTTAGTAGAAGATGCTAAACTCAAGTAGAAAATAAATATCGTTCCATTAATTTTACCAGAACCTCCTTAGTTGGGGGAAAATGTGCATGTTATGAAAAATGTTTTTGATAAAATTTCTGGACCCCTCTCTAAATGCATGAGAGGGGTTTAAATACTAATCTATGAAACTTAAAAATAGAAATTACAAAAATAGATGAGGAGGTTTAAATGACCTGCCTCATTTTAAGTGAAAAAAAACAAAAACAAAAAATAAAATATGTTTATGACTAATCCTGCATCTGGTCCTTGAGATCGCAAATATCCAGCATAGTTTTAAGGACTGTCGGGTGGCCGACTTCAACTTTTAGTTGTCTTGCGAATACAAAATTGGTGAGTGTTGGCACCATTTTCTTGGTGGAAGTAATTAGGCACTTTAGGGTCATCCATTGGCTGTGCGGTTTCACTAAGTATTGCCAATATGCCTCCTAGTTCAACCTGTTTACTCGTCTAATTGCCTCTGCCCTTTCCTCTGCTGCCTGTTTTCATACTTCTTGAAGCTGTTCTACTTTTGGAAGAAAGCCAAGGGTTGTTTCTGCTACCAAATTAGCATTGTGTAGATTTTCATTCACACATTCGATGATGCTGTTTGCTACTATTTTCGCATCCTCCATTGCCTGTTCTGTCTCTCTGAGCCGAGAATCCCATTTCGCAAATAAGATTTATTTGTGCGATTCATCTATTTTGGGCATATTTGTTCTTTCCCCATCTTCGGATTTCTGGAAATTTAAGAAGTCTGAAACTTTCTTAAAAATTGAATCATATTCAAGTCATAATTCCACAACTTGGTTTGTTATGTTATCACTGATTTCACAGTGAGAATTCCACTGCGAAATCTTCTGGCATAATAATTCTTTCTGGTGTAAACTCTGGGAATTGAGGCTAAGTTCTTTTGTGACAAACTGTTCAATTATGGGATCAACTTTATGCAGTTCTGTTATGCTTTGTAAGTGTGCTTCTTTACCAGCTAAACTACTCTGATGTGCCAACTGCATTTGTTGAAACGTTTGCTAAAGTTTAGCCAACAATATTTCTGCTTGTTGGTTCATACTGACCTACTGTAACTGTTGTTCTAATAACAAAATATTATTTTCTTTTTCTTTGAGCAGCAGTTGTACCTCTTTTTCCTTGTCAATGGTTGTTGAAGCATATGCGCTTGCGACCTGCGAGAGAGTCTAGTGAGGTTAGCCGATGGATCTGTAGATGGGTCTTTCTAGAGAACATCTAGAAGTTCATCCTCAAGAGTAAGCATGGAATCCAATTTTCTTTTCTTTCTTTGTCTTCTAACGATGATTTTGTGTTGAGGATTGTAGAATACATCTAGAGGAGGAATTTCCTCTATTCTCAATACAATCTCAAATGTGGGAGCAATGGGAATATTCTCTGTTTCCTGAGTGCTAACAACTCCTTCTGTTACCATTTCTGTAGTCATTTCTTGTTGGTTTGTTTGTGGCTTTGTGATTTTTTCCTCCATGTTGAGTATCTTATTGAAACTTTCCCATTCTTCTTCTAAATCTATTTCCAACGGCTTTGCTTGCTTTGTAAGGGGAGTTGAGGCTTCGACTTGTTTTACGAGTGAAGTCTGTTGATCAGAATTTGCTGGGGACTGGGTTGTGTCTTTAATTGACTCCTCACTCTTGCTGTGTTCATACTATGATGTTTTCTCAGATTGATCGATAGATTTTTCTGCGGATTCATTTCTAGAACTTGTTTTGGATTTTTCTTTTGAGTCTCCACCTATGTTTGCACTAGGAGTAGGATCTCTCACTGGCTAAATGAGTAGTTGGTCCAATGGGACCTTAGATAACCTCTTTTTCCTATAATTGTAAAATGCTTGGAGACCTTCTTGATCAAAAAGTATTTGTGCCATATGCTTCACTTCTTTGAAGGTATTTTTCTGTAGGAAAACATCATCAAAGGGGTCTTTTTCATGGGTAAATATTCTTATTTTGACCATTGTGTTAAAATCTTTTACAATACCAAAGGGATCATATTGCCTTCCCGAGAACTTGGGTAATTGCAAAGATAATACATTGTCAACCTCTCTGAAAGCATGTTCTAAGTCATGCAATGCAAATACTCCACATGTTATAGGAAAATGAGGCCAAATGGCCTTCTTGGAATCTTACTCATTCCTCCCTCGCCGCATGTCTGATAGGCTATCTCCCTAGCTATAAGTTTGTGTGGGACATAAAAAGGTAGAACATGGGGCAAGGAAATACTGCTGAACACTATGAGATATGTGGATAATTCTTCCCCTAACCATCTGGCTACAGGGAGAATATCTACTTCTGCCTCTTGAGAGAACCTAGGGGCATCTTGGCTGTAAATCTTTTTGTGAATTGGAAGCATAACTCCGTGACAAATATTGAAGAAGTGTGGTACGAAATTAGACTCCCACATAACTTTGTGATATATTTGAATGGAAAGTGGATTTTGAGCAGTTCACTTCCATCCCATAAGAGGAAATTTGGAACCAAAACAAATAACATCCATAACATAAGCGCTAATGAAAAATGGAGGGTAAACCCTCAAAGCAATACTCCTTTTTATTCTATACTCTAAAATTGTTGTAGCTAAGTTATCGAACATGATTTGAGCCCAATTCATTAGTGTAGCATTGACAGATGCATCTGTTAGTGGTAACCATTTTAACAAGAATTTGGTGATGTCTGGTTTACCAAACAATCTACATAACATAGCGGCAGCAAAATAGAAAGGGGAACTAAGAGAACCAGTGGTGTACATACAATTTTTATCTTTCTTGAGTCTTTCTTCGTTGTTTTACCAATTCTTCGTGCATTCTGCCAAGTCTTCATTTTCCTTGGTGAACTTCTCGACAAACTGCCTGTTGTAAATGGCCTACGGCTCTGGTAGATGGTACATGATTCTCAAGTTGTCTAGAGTAAATGACCCTATGACTTCATGGTTTGCCATCTTGAATTCTCTGTCAGATATATCCGCATTGTTTATCATCGACTTAACCATGTTGGTATAAGGAAGTATCTTTGGTGTTGCAACAATGAGCATGCAAGTTTAGTCAAAGTAGCATTAGAATAAACACGTCTGTTACACTAAAATTTGTCACCATGACTATCTGTAGTTAGTATGGCTCCATCAACAGTCATACTATCCTCCTTGTCAAGCCTTATACCTCTGCTCTCCATGTCAAACTTCAAGAAAGAGAGAAAGTCATCAAAAATCATGTTTATCTCTGGGTACGCAGGCTCTCTCTACCTTGCCTGCGTGTACGCATCCCAAGCTCATTGTACCTACGTACTTGTACGCACTGTAAGTCAAGGGATGGGTGCGTACTCCTATAAAGGTCAAAAGGCGCGAGTTTCAACTTAAAAAAGTTACTTGTGGTCACTTCTAGAGTATTCTAGAAGATTGTTTGACGTGTATTGAGCGCCTCCAGATGGTTCATGCATCCCTATGATAGAGGAACTTATCCCATCAAGGGAGGAACTACCCCATCCAAAAGAGGGAGTATCCCATTGATGTTGGACCTGAATAACTTCCTCTAGAACACTATAAATACAAGCATTGGGCCAGAAGAGGGGAGGTTGAAAGCTGAACATTCCAAAGGGTAGATGCTGCTGGAATTAGGACTTCGTTCTAGAAGCTTGTGAGGAGAGATTACCATCCTTTCTTGTTTCATTTGGAAGTGGGTGAGCTTGTCAAAGTAGAGGAAAACTCTTGCTGGACCCTGGGAGGAACTTGCACAACACTAAGGCTCA